>VDFB02108334.1:0-18983 GCA_007258455.2 Sequoia sempervirens
GGCAAGGAGATCTTGCAACTCAAAAAAAATAAGCTTCCTAAAGGCTTAGTGGCACTAGAAAGGGTGTATGACGGAAATGATCGGTCCCTTATGAAGCAAACACCAGTCAGAAAGGAAGATGTTGAAGAGATTAGCTTGGGGACTAAAATAGCACCAAGAAAGGTGTACATTGGGAAGAAAATAAGCCCAACGATTAGAAGAATGTTGATAGAGTTGCTGAGAAAGTATAAACACATTTTTGCATGGTCTTATGAAGATCTGAAGGCTTACAGGGAAGATTTATTTCAGCATTAAATACCATTGAAGCCAGACGCCAAGCCTTTCAGACAGAAGCAAAGGCCTATAAATCCAACACTGGAGCCTAAGATGCAAGAAGAATTGACAAAGCTTAGAGATGGAGGAATTATCAAACCAATCAGGCACTCAATGTGGGTTTCAAATTTGGTTCCTGTGAGAAAGAAGAATGGTGATATCAGATTATGTGTGGACTTCAGAAATCTAAACATGGCATCTCTTAAGGATAACTATCCTCTACCCAATATGGAGGCTATATTGCATAAGGTGACAGGGTGTGAACTGCTGTATATGATGGATGGGTTTTCAGGGTATAACCAGGTTAAGATTAAGGAATTCGAGCAATATAAAACAACATTTACAACTCCTTGGGGAACATATGTATACATAAGAATGCCATTTGGTCTTACAAATACTGGAGTGACTTTCCAAAGAGCTATGGATGTGGCGTTTGCAAACTTGATCAATGTTATCATGGTAGTGTACCAGGATGATCTGACTGCTTATTCAAAGGAGGCTGAAGACCATGTGCAACATCTGGAAAAGGTATTTATCAAAGCTCTTGAGTATGGTATTAGTTTAAATCCAAAGAAGTGTCATTTTGCAGTTACAAAGGGTAAGCTCTTAGGACATATTGTTTCAAAAGCGGGAATTAGAATAGATCACGAGGAGGGTTGGAAGCTATTGATAAAATTCATGTTCCCAAAGCATCCAAGGCTATACAGTCATTCTTTGGACAAATTAATTTGTTAGAAGATTTGTCTCTAATTTTATTGAGATAATTAAGCCTATATCAAAATGTAAAGAAAGGTGAGAGAAAATGGATTGAATTTTGACTTTGGATGCTTTCATAGCTATCTATCAAAGGGCCATCAAAGGAATCCTATCCTTAAATCTCCAGATTTTGCAAAGCCTTTTTAGACTTTCTCATTTGCTTCAATGCATACTATTGTTGTTGTTATGTTACAAAAAAATAAGGATGGTCATGAGCAGCCTATGTCTTTCTTCAGTAGATCATTACAGGGGTCTGAATTGAAGTATGATATAATGGAAAAACAGGTGTTTGCATTGGTAAAAGCTACAAAGGCCTTCAAGCCATATCTTGTTGGAGCAAAGGTGATTACTTATGTTCCTCATGCTACTGTCAAGGATATTTTGACACAATCTGAGATTCACAGGGAAAAGATGCACATGGATCAACAAGATTCAAGAGTTTGATATGGAGATACAGATTACTAAGCTAGTGAAAGGCCAGGGTTTGGCCAGGCTGATGACAGAATCAAATATTGAAGCAAATCAAGTTTGTAATGTAGATGAAGGGATTGTAGTTGCAAGCATTAAGCATACTTCTTGGTATACTGATATTATGCATTATCTTAAATACATGAAGTGTCCAGAAGGATTGAGTGACAGCCAGAAGAGAACGTTGAAGTTGCAAGCATCGAAGTATGTTTTCATGGATGGAGATCTATTTTGGAAAAATAGGGATGGTATACTGTTGTTATGTCTTGATGAGTCATAGGCCAAGCATGTTTTAAGTGAAATGCATGAAGGAGTTTGTGGAGGACACTACTCAGCAAAAACAACTGCACACAAAATTCTCAGGGCAGGTTATTATTGGCCAAAGGTTTTTAATGATTCTTTTACACATGTGAGAAGATGTGAAGCTTGCCAAAAGTTTTCTAGAAAATTAAAGTATCAGGGTGCTCTGCCACTTTGACCCTTGCAGGCTGATGCCCTTTTTCATCAATGGGGAATTGATTTCATTGGAGAGATACAAGAAAAGTCAAGTGGAGGACACAAGTGGATACTAGTTGCCACTGACTATTTTACTAAGTGGGTAGAGGCAATCCCAACTAAACAGGCTACAAGCAAGGTAGTGACTATTTTCCTGATGGACAACATTATCACCGGATTTGGTACACCACTGAGGTTGATCACAGATAATGGAATGTGTTTCAGGTCAGATGAATTCAAAAGCTTATGTGATAAGTATGGCATTACTATTTCTTATGCAGCTCCTTACCATCCACAAGCTAATGGTCAAGCTGAATCTAGTAATAAGAGTCTTTTGAAGATTATAAGGAGGATGTTGAGTTAGAACAAGAAAGCTTGGGATTCAAAATTAAAACTGGCTGTGTGGGATGATAGGATCACTGTGAAGAAGGCAATTGGAAAGTCCCCATTTGAATTGGTGTATGGAGCACAGGCTAGGATGCCTTTGCAGAATTTGTTGCCAGTCTACAAGTTTTTCCTTCAGGAATATTTGGATGTTTCTGAACCTATGGAAGACAGAATGGAGCAACTAGCTGAACTTGATGAAGTAAGGAGGGTTGCTCAAAGTCAAAACATGAAGTTACAGACACAGATGAAGTATCTATTTGACAAGGCAAAGGATAGAAAGTTTGAAGAGAATGACTTGAAGATTGTTGATGTGGAATGCAAGGTGTCAAGAGAAGGGAAAGCATGAGTAAATTTGAAGCTTTTGTGGGGGCCTTTCAACATTGTTGGAAAGAGGGTGAAGACTCATACTATTTCTGAGAATATGGTGGTGAAGATCAAAATTTTGTTCATGGGCAATTCTTGAAGCAATTCGCCTTCTCTTGAGCATCATAGAAGTTAAGGGTTTCGATTATGGAAAACTCTTTCTTATCCTCTTTAAAAATTATTTTCCATGCCATGAGTAGTTTAGGATTTCATCCTTCTCCATTTCAATCCGTACCCATTCGTCTCCATCTTGCATTCACTTTCCATTCATTCCCTTCGCCTTTCACTTCATTTTATGCTCTAAACAATCATTTTGTGTCTGGTCTACTCACCCAAAAGATGTGGATCCTTGCAATGATCTTACTATCATTCATCCCTAAGTGACTGTTGGAACTATTAAAATCTGATGTTTTTACATGTTTTTCATTCCTTTGAGTTTCTAAAATAATTATCATCATGAGCACAGGGGCCTTCCATCTTGACATTTTTTTTGCATGTTGGCCTATATTTATCCCATAAATCTTCCATGTCTGCATTTTCCACATTTTGGTCCGTACCGACATAAGTCTGTTTGGGTCTCCCTGACCCATTATGTTTTTTTGCTAATAATTTTTGTTGCAAGTGTTTTGGTAAGACCTTTTATTTGTCTCAGCGACTGACATTTTCCTGTGGGTGGCTATCAGCATGACATTCGTGTTGTTTCGGAGACTGAGGATGAGCATATTGGCATGATTTTGGCCGTCAGGCTGAGGTCTTAGTGATTTCTAATTGTCTTGGTGACCAGCAACTAAAGGATGCATGTCGGGGGAGTCATAGCTATCGTTGTAAGGTCTTGGTGAGTGACCTTCGGTCTCACCGACCTTACACATGGAACTTCTTTAATTGATCTTTCGGTGAGACTATGGTGACTTCGGTATATGTCTTAGCAAATACATATGGGTCTCACCGATGGAACATAATGTGAGCCTTTGTCAGTATGAGTTTCACTTTCTCTTGGTGATCTATGGTGTTCGGGGTGCTTCGGTATAACATAATTCAATCTCCAAGAGGTCTCCCCAACGTTGTTTTATCTTGTCGATAATACACGCGGGAGCTCTTTCGGTAAGAAAATCTAGATGTCTTGACGAGGATGAGTATAACAAGAGATACTGCTCAGTGTGAATTTTTGCTTTCGATGTGTGGTCTTGGCGAGATGCCCGTGGTCTCGCCGAATGGAATGCAGAGGTCACTTTGTCAGCATGAAAATGGGGGTGTCACAGCGACATATGAGTAAGTGGGTGCCTTCGGTGAAACATTGTATGATCTACATGAGGTCTCTCCGACATTATAAGGTCACAATGACTCGATATGGTGGGAGACTTTCAGTATAACGAAATACTATATGTATGAGGTCTCCCCGATATCTAATGTTACGACGACTGTGAATGAAATGAAATGTGCATGTCGGTGTGAGATTTTCTTATGTCTCAGCAACCGGTTTAACCACGGGGCTTTCGATGAAATAGAGTGTAATCTACGGGACATCTCCCTGACTCGGATAAGTCATGGCGAAAGAAAAATACAAAGGCAGAGCGATTAACGATTGAATTTCCTTCGGCATAGTTGTTGTGTTGTCTCGCCGATTGTTTCACTGATGAATAACAGAATTTCAAACACTGAGGCCGACATGTAAAATGCTTGAGAACCGTTGCAGGCTGACATGATTGGGGCCCGAATTCTATGGAGAGCCGACATGGTTTTTCAATATGATTTATTTTCTCATGCTGGTGAGTAAATAGGCATTTTGTAATTGTAAAATCATCACCAGTTATTAGATATTTGATACACTGCAAGTAGATATGGTAGAATAAAATTATCAGATCAGAGACTATTGTTGCATGATTTCAGAATGGAGGTATTTATGAAATTTAGTTGATGTTGCTGCATTTCCTTGGTGTCAATTATCTGTTGAATTGAATGAAAATACTGCTAAGTTGTCTCCTAGATTGATGCTTTCTGATTGTTTAAATTGACATAACACATTTATGTTCAGTTTATCAATACACATTTGTTTTAGTTGTGTGATTGATCAATTGGTTCTTTCAAGCAAAGATTAAATCCTTTTTGTTGATCACAGTAATCAGAGAGATTCATCTAGATTGGTAAAGTAGAGCTTAGTAGTTACAAAATTGCATGTTTATACAAGTTGTAAACAGAATTAATGCTAGATAATTTGAGTTTTCTCCGGAGAGGTGTTGTTCATCTTGATTTCATTTTGACTCCGCATACCCAATAAGGCACTGGTCTCTTCAATTTCATCATTTGATTTCATTCAATTTCTATATATCTGTTAGCTAAACATTTTAGGATTTAGATTAAGAAGATTGCTATCAAGTTTGAATTCATTTGTTCACCTCCATTTTCCATTGTGAACAAATTGTTGTAAGAAGTATAATCATAAGTCTACTTAATTCAAAGAGGTACACCCGCCCAAGGTTTAGCAGCACCTAAAGAGTAGAAGGTTGAGTTCTCTTGACCTTGTCTGTTACCCTGAAACGTATCAAGAGATTGGCAGCCTCTTGAGGCATTCAACCTACGTTTTTGAGAGCTAACATGGTCATTGGAAATTTCTCCTTCCTCTTCATTAGGAACTTCTTGTTCTTGCCTATCTACTCCTCTCACCTCTTGCTTGAGGTGTCCAATTCTTTCCCTAGTTTTATTCATCATGACCAATATCCTATCCAATTTAGCCTTAGAGTTTTTTGCATTTTGTTCCACCTCATGGCTACCTCGAAGGTTGGTTTTTGTTCTAACCATTTCTACCAAAGTAGTATTCACCTAGAGCTTTCATTACAATTGATAAGGGGTACACTGCCAAAACCCCACAAAAAACACAATAACAAATAACAACACAAAAATTGCAAGATAGAAAACAACCCACTTTCAATCATTTTCTCAAAATGAAATACAGATTCAAAAATTATAGGCTACAACCTCATGGGCTTGATTCATTACATCCAAATCAACTCTGAAAATAAAATTTATTATTCAGAGCCACAATATACACTAATGGAGCCACCTTCTACAACCTCAACTTAACAACCCTACTTAACCTTTTGATTTGTACCATAGGAAGGAATTTTCTTACAATCACAGAGAGCCATTGAGAGACCCGTTTTGTCCCTTTTTCGGGTAGTTTTTGGGCTTCTAAAAGTTTTCAAATTTGAAGATTTGATTTAGCGTTGGAGAAATTTATTGGGATGAAAGCTTTAAATATCTCCCAAACCATGCGGGGTATTGAGGATGATTCTTTAGAGCCTTCGAAAATATTTTCAATTTCAGCTCCTTAAGGTAGTTTTTCAAATCCATCTACAGGCCGTTTAGGGTGACTTACAAAATAGTAGTGATCATTTTTCACCTTTTCTGACTTCTGACTATCTTACACTCGTTAAGTGCCATCATGGGACTAAAAAAACTAAAGAAAATAAGGAAAACACATTTTTTTGGGTGATGCAAGATTGCCGCTACACCACTAGATGTTCCTACATCAAACACCCAAGATAGTTTGAAAAGTGATCCTATCACTTCTCTAGAGTTAGAGGGAAACCAAGACAATTAACCTCAGCCTCAGACAACCATGATGAATCTTCAACAGGCCTTCCTCTCCATTTCACCAAATTACTTTGCTATTTGCCTGGCACATTGCTTCTACCCTTTGAACTATTCAAAATTTCTTCCCGATCTCCTTTTCTAAAGTAGGTGCTAGAATATTCCATTGTACTTCTATTATTTCTTCATCAATTCCTCCTTCATGATATTCTATTAAATCTAAAATGTTAAACATATGCGAAATATGAATTTCATCATGAAACTCTACCTCATATGCATTTCTTGAATCGTGCTTCTTCAGGATCTTGCATGGTCCAAACTTCTTCATCTGTAACTTGTTGTATGTACCAACTACAAACCTCTCCTTTTGTAAATGAACTGTGACTTCATCTCGTACCTGGAACTCCTTACACCTCCTTTTCTAATTTTCCTTAGCATTATATTGTGAGTTCATCTTATTGATATATTTTTTCACCTCTTCATGCAAATTATTCAGGTGTTCGACAAAATATTTAACCTTAGCACTACTCTTCTCCCCCTTATCCATCTTTCTCAATTCAGAAGCAATTCTTGGACTACTCTCATGCACAATCTGGAATAGTGATTGACTAGTACTCCTACTGACATAATTGTTGTAAGAAAATTCTTCCTATGGTACAATCAAATCCCATCCCTTGGGCTTATCTCCTACTAAGCATCTTAGCAGGTTATACAAACTTCTATTCACCACCTCTGTTTGTCTATCAGTCTATGGATGATGTGCAAAATTGAACTTCAAATCTATCTTCAACTTCTTCCATAATGTCCTCCAGAAATAACCAACAAATATGGTATCTCTGTTTGAAACTATACTCTTCGGTAGACCATGTATTCTCACCACCTCTATGAAAAACAACTCCATAATATGAACAACATCACTAGTCTTATGACACATAATGAAATGTTCCATCTTTGAAAATCTATCCACCATCTCAAATATGGAATCATGCCTTCTTTGTGTCCTCGACAAGCCAAGAACAAAATCCATGCTAATATCCTCCCATGGCCTCTCATGTATAGGTAATGGTTGATATAATCGAGTATTTTGACCTGTTCCTTTTTCCATCTAACATACTCTACAACTTTGTACAAACTTCTTCACATCTTGTTGTAACTGTGGCCAATAATAATTCTCACTAACAAGAGCAATGGTCTTATCTTGACCGAAATGTCCAGCCAATCCTCCACTATGCTTCTCCTTGATTATATTCTCTCTCATAGAACCCCTTGGAATGGACAATTGACTTCCTCTAAACAACATCCCATCTTGGATTAAGAAATCCAACTATCTTTTCATATCCAATGTAACAGGTTCCAAACAAGCCTTCCAAGCTTCTACAAAGTCTGGATCTTAAGGATATAAACTCTTGAGTTCATTGAAAACACAACCTCTATATTCATCTCTATCAACAATTTTTTCCTTCTACTCAAGGCATGTGTAACTCTATTTGATCTTCCACTCCTATTCTTCAAAAAAAAAGTATAACTCTACAAAAAATCAACCCATTTTAAGTGCCTTTGATTCAACTTTCCTCAACTATTAAGATATTGCAAAGCCTGATGATCAGTATATAAAACAAATTATTTTGGCAATAAATAGTGTCTCCATTTCTTTAAAGTATGAACTATAGCATAAAACTCCTAATCATAGACATAATATTTCTTCTTAGCATCATTGAACTTCTCACTAAAATAGGCAACAATCTTACCTTCTTGACTCAAAACAACTCTTATGGCATTGCCACTAGTATCACAATCTACCTGAAATAGCTTATTGAAATCTAGAAGTGCCAAAACAAGTTGCTCTGTGACTTTCTTCTTCAACATATCAAAACTCTTTGTTGCTCGTATAATCCATTTAAAATTCTTTTTTATCCTCTCTCATTGCTTCAATTAGAGGTGCATAAATACTACTAAAACTCTTAATAAACTTTCTATAAAAACTTGCTAGACCATGAAATGAACTTACCTCTGTAACACTAGTTTGGGTAGGCCATTCAATGATAGCTCTCACCTTCTCTAGATCAATTTTAAGATCCTCTATTGAGACCATAAATCCTAGATACACCAACTCCCTCTTCACAAAACTGCATTTCTTCAAATTAATCAACAACTTCTCCTCTCTTAGCTTCTCAAAAACTCTTTGGATATGCATTAGGTGCTCCAATGTCTTACTAAAAATCAAAATTTCATCCAAATAAACAATATTTTTTTTCCTAAAATATCTTTCAATACCTCATTCATAAGCCACATAAATTCACTCGGTGCATTGGTTAGCCCAAAAGGCATGACTAACCACTTATATAAGCCCTCCTTGGTTTTGAAGGTTGTCTTCCATTCATCTCCTCTAATTCAGATCTAGTGATATCAACTCTTCAAATCTATCTTTGTGAAGTACTCAACTCCACTCAAACAATCCATAATGCCATCCATCCTCAATAAGGGAAATTTATACTTGATAGTAATCTTGTTGATCACTTTGGAGTCTGTACACATCCTCCATTCTCCATCCTTCTTCGGTGCTAGTACCATCAGTACTGTGCATGGACTCAAACTCTCTTGAATCAATCCCTTCCACAACAACTCTTGTGATTGTCTGTTCAACTCTTCATTCTCTGCTAGAGTCATTTGATGGGTTGCCTTATCTGGAAAACTGGCTCTAGGGATTAGATCTATCTGATGACTAATATTTCTTACTGGAGGCAAACCCTCAGGTACATTATCATATACAATATATTGAAACTCATCCAATAAATGTGAAACCTCTATGGGTATCTCTTTATCATCTTCTCTATCAGCTCTAGGAATCAAAGCATAACACATATGTTCATGCTTCATACCTTCTAAATTTTTTCTTTTGTCAACCAAATAGATTTTGGCATTACTACATATCTTTTCCTCTGCCTCTTTCAAGAGCTTCAACTTATGATGAACTCCATCCTTTGTCAAAAAATAGGTGTTGGCATGTCCATCATGTATTGATCACTGATCAAACTGCCATGGTCTGCCTAACAACATATGAAAAAAATCCATAGGCATAATATCATACAATACCTCATCATGGTAATTTCCAATCTTGAACTTTACCAGACATTGTTCATTTACCAAAGCTTTATGGTCCTTCTGCAACCAAGCAATCCGATATGAATTCAGATGCCTTCTTCTTTCCAACCACAACTTACTAACCATCTCTTCTAAAACAAGATTATCAATACTAGCTTCATAAATAATAATGAAACTTTACCTTCACACTTACATCTGGTGTGAAAACAAATTCTTCCTTTGAGTTGGTTCTTTCTCCTCATTCAACAAGGCTCTTCTAGTAACAAGAACCTCTCCTCTTTCTGCATCCTCAGAATGTGAAGACTCAACATCTTCATCTACATGTGCAACTCGTGCATTACACTCATGTCTTCTATTTTTCCTTCCTTGATGTTGAGGACACCCATAGGCTCTATGTCCTTCACACCAAAAATAGGTTCCACAAAAGCCTCCTCTTTTCAGTCCTTGATCAAATCTTCCTCTTCCTCTTTGGTCTCCATTATTTTGATCATGAGGATGGTAGGTGTAGTCTCCTTTCTAGTTCTGGCTGCTATTGGATCCCTCACCCTTCTTTTGATCTTCATTTCGACCTCCATCTAATCATGCACTAGTCTTTCCACCATGACCCCCACCTCTTTGCTTGCTTTCAAACCTTCTATTCAACTTTTCTTCTACCTTTAAAGCAAACTAATATGCATCTTCAATGGTAGACATTTTTAGCAGACCCAACTCTTCTTGAATACTCAACTTCAACCCATTTATGTAATGAGCAACTTTTTCCTTGTTGGCCTCATAATGGCCTATTTTAATTAGGACACAATAGAATTCTTATGTATAATCCTTAAGAAAATTTTGTGCATGTTTCAACCCTTGCATCTTCTTCAACAAATCTAGCTCATAGTCCATAGGAATGAACTGTCTTTTTAGTTTGTCCACCATCTGGTCCCATTTGGTTGTTTTCTCTTTTCCTCTTCATTTTCTTTCTATTTTTACCTCTTTCCACCAAATATTTGCATGACCCTTGAGCTTGGTCTTTGCAAATTTGACCCTCTCAAGATCTTCCACCTCCTCATACTCAAGGTACTCCTCCATATCATTGATCCAATCAATCAACTCTTTTTCTTTAAGATTTCCAGAAAATGTAGAAACATCAATATTTGGCCTTTTCCCAATCTTAGAGATGGCCTTAAATAATCTGACTTACTCTGGATCTAGTGCATCTTTTTCTTCTTCGAATTGTTCCTCATTTTTAGCTTCATCTTCACTTTCATCTCCTCTTCTTGGCTCAAACCCTCGATGTAGCTCCTCTTGCAATGCTTGAACTTGTCATTGTAGGGCTCTTAAACCCTCTTCTAGTACAATAAAATTTGTTCCATCACCATGGTTTCTTCACGAGACATTCTGATGACTTTTCTCAGAAACCCACAACCACAAGTCCTAGTGCAAACTGCCTCATGTTTGGGGATCTGTTTACATACTCAGGAAAAGCCACTCTGATATCACTTGATGAGGGATACACCGCCCAAACCCCACAAAAAACATAATAACAAATAACAACATAGAAAATGCAAGATAGAAAACAAACCACTTTCAATTATTTCCCGAAAATGAAAATATAGATTCAAAAATTACAGGCTACGGCCTCATGGGCTTGATTCGTTAAATCCAAAACAACTTTGAAAATAAAATCTATTATTTGGAGCCATAATTTGCACTAATGGAGCCACCTCATACAACCTCCACTTAACCATTTTATTTTACCCAATAAATACCTTAGAATGTTCTAGAAAGTGTAACTTTCCCTTTTTTTGGTGCCAAAAGTCTTGCCGTTTGATTTCTTGCCTAGGAAGATATTTTAATGAAATTCACTTTTTAGTGGGGCAGCTTCACGGGGCCATAACTTTTGATGTGGGTGTCCGATTTTCTATTATAATATATTGTTGGAAAGATCTTGAAGAGATCTACAACGTTTAATCATGGGAGGCCGTTTTGTCCACTTTTTGAGCTATTTTAGGGCTTCTAATGTTTTCAATTTTGAATTTTAAGTTGCATTGGAGAAATTTCTTGTGACATAAACTTTAAAATCTCTCAAACCATTCAAGATATTGAGATGATTCTTCTCCCATCAAAAATATTTTTCAATTTTGCTCCTTGGGGTAAAGTTTCAAGTCCATACGAGCCTGTTTAGATCAACTTACTAAAAATTGTAAGTGACTATTTTTCACCTTTTCCGACTTATGATTGTCTTACATCACTTAAGTGCCATAATGGGACTCGAAAAAACAAAAGAAAATTAAAAAAAAACCATTTTTTTGGGTGATGCAAGATTTCCCCTACACCATCGGATGCTCTTGCATGAACAATTAGCTCCTATTCAAGCTTACTTAGCATTTTGAAATAAAGAAAAATAGGATATATGGGGTGTCCCAAAAGTGAAAAGTAGATCCAAAGAGAGACAAAAAGGTCTTTTCTTTCCTTAATTCATTAGGAAATGAGATTCAAACAATAGAATGGCAATCAACCCTTAGGTGAGTCAACCCAAGATGTGAATCTACTGATTTCCCTTTTTGCTAGGATGGGGGTCTAGGCCAAATAGCACTTTGGGGAAAAAGATTTGAAATAGTAAAACAACTCCAAATTTAGATCTTCAAAGTGCATTAAATATATTTAACATAAAACTGAAGGAAACAATAAAATTTATGGAGAAACTGAAAGTAATAAATGTTGTGCACCTATCAAAACTTTTTATTTCTGCAATGCTAACAGGGACTCATTTTCCCTATGGTGAATGGGTTTTGGTATACTTTTTGAAGAAACTCTAAATCATAAATTGAAGATTAGGAATTGTGAAAACTTGTCCTTGCAACCTTAATAAGGAGTCATTCACCATATGGTGAATGAGTCCTGGTAGGCTTTTCTAGAGAACTCTAAATTTGAAATTAAAGTTTGAGACTTGCAATTCCTTCATGTAACTTGAAATCCCTACTCTCGAATCTGAATCTATCAAAAATATGAAAATTAAATTTAGACTTTTTTTGGTTGATAGGGGTTTGCCTCGGTCAAACCCCAAGTTCGGTAATTAAACCTTGATGATAAATAGAAATCTAAAACATGAAATGTGTGTGTGATCCTAACCTTAAGTATGTTAAAGATTAATATTTCTAACAATGCAAAGAAACCCTACTCAATTGTGTTAGAATAGGATCCTAAATAAACATGAACAATATATAAGACCTCTAATCCCCTTAAGTCATAAATCTGAATATACCTCTCTTTAGGCTGAAAATGGAATGACCATATAAGATGGAATCACCTAGGAAACAAGTCATTAGGTTTGGTTGAATCTCATAGTGCTTCTCCCAAAACCTAGAATCCATTATGATTCTTCATATGCATCTATCATCAATTCTTAAATAATATTTAATTTTTGATGACAAAATGAGCTTGAAGACCTACAAAAATAATAAAATGTTGCTCCAAGAATTCACTCTTGCTTGCTCCTTTCTTTGAATATGAATGCTTGCTATTGGGACTTGAACACTTGAAAATCTAGGTGAAACTAAATGAAATAACTTTGTATTTATACATATATTAATATTAATTCCCGAAATTCAAATATCACAAGTCAACATTGAATTGTGGATTTGAAATCATCAAAATTCAACCAAAAACATATTTCAAACGGGGGTCCTAGGTCTAAGTGAGGACCCATTCACCATAGGGCGAATGGGTCCTGGGTCACTTACCTAGGACACACATTACTTAAGGTTGAACATTATGCTAAATTAGGATCCTAGATCTAAGTGAGGACCTATTCGGCCTATGACGTATGAGTCTTAGGTCACTTAGCTAGGACACATCTTCCAAAGTTAAGTGTTGTGTAATGGCATTTATGAATATCGAGTTTTATCCCTCAAAAATTACATTTAATTATGCTTATATTTGAATTAAAGTGACGAATTAAGGAAAATTAACCTCAATCGATTAATAAAACCCTAGATTAGTGTGAAAGTGTAAAGGTACACCTTACAACATCAAAAACAAGGCACAATTAAGTCCATTTTATTTAAAAGAGCCCTAAACTTAATGTGAGTATATAAAAAATATTACAACACTAAATTAAGGCAACAATAGGCTCATTTTATTATTAATTATTCCCAAATTAAGTGTGAAAAGGGGATACTTTTTCCTACACAATATTTAGCCCCCACTTTAGCGGCCATATGATACTATGTGGATATGCAAGCTAAAGGAATTCTAATAAACTCTATAAAAGGATACTCATATGGATTCACTTGGGAGAATGAAGCCTCCACTGTCTTTATCTAAAAATCCACTATGTTAAGAACCTTATCTTGCAACACAGGTTAGTTAGTCATTCAAAAATCCTCTTATCAAACTTCTACGAAGAATCAAATTCAAGGGTATATGTATGCCCCTTGATTCCGCTTGCTTTATGGAGGTGGAATTAGGGTGAATATGAAACCACATCAAATTAAATAAGTCATATCATAGGGTATTTCCAAGTACCATACCACATAATGATAGACATTTGATGAGACTAGGAGTGGAATTACGAATCCAACACAACAAACGACATCGAAAAAAGAGTCCTCTAGCCCCCAATATGTTGTTTTGAATAAAATATCCTTAAAATGAAATAAGCTTTATTTACTAGGGCTTAGTATATACAAATGAAAATGACACTTTTTACTATCATTTGTCATTTACCTTTTTTCAAATTACCTTGGTGTAGAGTGGTCTAGGATGTTGAGAAGATGAGCTTACAAACCTCCCAGACTAGATGTCATTTGCGACAAGGTGGCACAAGGCACACTTCAACACACATTGAGTTGATTTTGTTCTTCTTTTTCTTCATTCTCATCCATTTACTATACTTTTTCACATATTTTTAGGACCATGGAAAAGATTGGCACAAAAAATTCATCTTTGTTGCAAAGTGTCCATCACTGGCGCAAAGTGTCCCACCTTGATACAAAGTGTCCAAGACCCTGTCCAAAAATGGCATAAGTGTCCAAATTGGCCAGAAAGCATCTTCGAGCAACTTTAGTGTTATTTAATTGATAAATTGAGGATTTATTTATGTATTTTTTTATTTTAGGTTCCTCCTCAAGCCTGAAAACATCTTAGAGGGAGATAGTTTTGTTTCCTTCGAGACTCCATCACATGGATTTGAAAGGATGAGGTTGGTGTTCTACAAGACACAATATTGTTTTGGGTATACAACATGCCACCTATTAGGTATCATGATGCTATGTTGATAGTCCTAGTAGAGAGATGGGACATAGATTTGTGTACATTCCACCTTCCTATAGGCAAGATGACCATCACCCTTGAGGACATTGACCGTATCCTGTGGATACCTATCCGGGGCGAGGTTGTACACTCAATAGATGAGCAATCATACATGCATATGCATGATGATATTCTATAATTTTTAGAGCAGCCCATCTGAAGGTCCTCCATCGGTCCTTGCATTGAGCTCAGATGGCTATGACATGTGTAGACACCACTACTTTGGCAGATCATGATTATTACTACAACACTTGCACTAGTATTAGACAGAAAAGGCTCCCACTTAGATGGAAAAATTATTCACATCATTTGAGACATGGAGGATCATAGGATTGTTTATGCTTGGGGTCATAGTATGCTTGCGCATCTGTATTATGATTTGGTATTGTTTGTATACAAGAGCTACTAGACAACATAGTACATTGTACACTCTTGTAGGTATGGTGCTTCAAGCACATCACATGTACTAGACCCCCTAGATTTCCTACCCTATCAGCCATGGGTTACCCACAAACCTTTAATTATGTAGTGACGTGAGCATGAAAAGAGGCAGATTAGATTTGATCGGTTAGATGAGGATGATATCTCGTGGAGACCGTATCTCAAGCTTCCATAGTGGATAGATGACAAACATGAGCTAGGCAGGAAACAACAAGTTCAATTTGTTGTAGGGAGACACAATTACATACTGAGACCATTCTACTATGATCCTATCATGCGCTAGTTTGGACATGTTTAGGTACCACTGTGGGATCGACCTAGATACCTACGATCAACATGGAGTGCTCCTAGACCTAGGGACACTCGTTATCTTATGATTGAGGATGTGTATATTAGTTGTTTAGAGGATGGGGACCATGATGTTCCCCCAGTCTCTTATGCTGATGACGTAGGAAATACTCAAGCCTATGACTAGTGTTGGTTTGGAGCACAACCAACCCATGTATCTCCCATGCACTACCTTGCAGATCATGCCAAACCTCTTCCAAGTTGTAGAGAGGATTAGATGATGAGAAAGTTGATGGAGATACAGATGATGACACTATCCCTGATATATTTGTAGGTATAGATGAGGATGAGGATGAGGATCCCTAGTTTATGAGTGAGGATACTGATGAGATAGAGGAGGATCTAATTACCCTTGAGAGGAGAGATGCATCTCCTACTAGGGTCACTAGAGCACATGCGGTACCCACATTAGATATCCACACTCATGAGTGTGGAGAGGCCAGTGGTAGCGATCCATCTAGACTTCCTGCATAGAGAGGGACCACCATAGTACGATTATACACCGACTGGCGGATTAGAGATCCAAATGATGATTTGATATTTATGTTCTTTCTTTACACTTTTATCTTTATGTATATTCTATATATATGATGATGATGTGTACTAATACCTATTATGATTTCTATCTTGTAGGGTCCATGTGAGAGTTGCATGATCTCTACCAAAAAGTGACCACTGAGATAGTGCTTCCACCGTGCACAAAGGATGATACACTTCCATAGTACATGCCCCCACCTTCTACAGGGCAACATGCAAACCTCTTTGAATTAGTAGCGAGATTAGGCACAACACACAAGAGTGCCACTAGTCATGTTGACCGACTTCTATAAGAGATTTTAGCACTTTGAGCATTTCAAGGTCCAACTGATAATAAGAGGACGAATGCCTTATGAGAAGAGATGTCGAGGCTACAAGAGGAGCTAGGTAGGGTGCAAGCAAACAAAGATCAGATAGATCGAGAGCGCGTTGAGGCACTCATATAGGAGAGGGGTTGGACTAGGAGAGGTCCTATGGGAATCGATGAGCAGGTCATGATTGCATTCTATTGTATCATGACGACCGTGATCACCACTAGCCCCTAAGGGGTCTAGCAGTCATAGGCCCTATTAGCATTTTATTCCTTGATATATGTACTTGAACTTTTGAAGATATATATGATATATGAGTATTGATGATCTTATGTTAAATTAAATGTCAATGTGATTTATTAAATATCTTTTTTAAGAATGTTTAATAAACATCTCCATAATTTAATGTTTATGTGATCTAATAAAACATTTTCAGTTTAAATTAGATACTAAAATGTGATGAAGCATGCTATGTTAAATTAAATGCACCTATGATCTAATAACATTAAATGCATATAAGGATCTAAATTAACATAACACAATATTTTATTTTGAATAGTATGACAACTAAAGTAATAATTCAAAGTAGTTGAACAATCACTTTAGACTCTAAGACACACTATTATCGTTTGTCAAAGAATGAAGCAATGTGAGATAAAATAGAACACCATCTACCTAATCTAATAACACTACTTTAACACACTATTCAAAAGAGAGAATGCTATGTGTAATATTGAGACAAATGCACGACATTAATAGGTTCTTTTAGAGGTGTAGCATCCATTTTCATTAATGTGTAGGCACTAGACCCATAGTTTTCTTTGATTACATAAGGTCCTAACCAATTAGAGCTAAATTTTCCTTTTTCATTCAAAAGAGAATTTACATTACATTGATTTTTGTATAACTCTAAGTCACCATTATTAAATGCATGAGGGATGAAATTATCATTAAAACTACGTTGCATTATGTTGTGCCCTCAGTACAGATGCCCCATTTGGAACAGGGACCCTCTCTTTCCTTCACTTTGTCAGGTCATTTTGTTGTTGCCTCATTTTATGTGCTCCCTATTTTGGTGTCCCAAGTGGTCGTTGATCCTTAAAGGAGTCATCTTAAGTTTACCATGTTTCCCCCCTTCAAAATTTTCTAATTCCTAAGCCATCATGGAGGTCTCCTGGCAGTTTTCCTTTGCCTCTCAAAGTGACATACCTAAGGCCCTATGGGTCGACCCATGCGGGTCGCCCTTGCAGATTTCCCTAATACCTTTGCGATTTCGAATGACCAACAAACCAATTTTGTCCGCAACTTGGGACCCTTCTACCAAATTTTTGTTCCCATCACCAACTCAGTGGCTAACCCATGACTATCGTTCGCTTTGTGGGCTTCGCCCTTCCCGTGGCTACTTTCAAAATCTAATCGTTTCACCAACTTTTGGAGTTGCCATACCCACATTGATTAGGCGAATGTAATGCATTAAAATGTATAAATAGCTAAGAATGAAATGTCATTTTCACTTGATAGTTTAGTTAGAGTGAGTCAAAGCCATCCTCAAATGCCGCCGCTGTACTTGCTGAACCAGTTTACTGATTCCCAGTGTTCAATTGCTGTTAGTTTTTCCTCCTTCATTGGATTCTAGAAGTTTATTTTGTGTCGCGCGTCTTGTTTCATAGTTTCCTTCATTTCTTCAAAATCTGTTAATATTTCTAAACAAAAAACTTAAAGATTTCCTAGAACAACCTCCGATGCACTAAACCCACCTTTTAAAAATCAGACAAACCTTAAAAATCGTTGGTGAGAGGCTTTTGGAGCTTCATTTCACTGTGGTCGTTCTTGGGCCAGGGATTTCATTTAACGCGGACCTACAATCATTCCTTGGCTATGAGCATGCCTTTAAAATTGTTTAACATTCAAGATGACATTTTCACCTATCGGATCTGCCATCACAGAAATCCCCTTCAGTGTGAACATTTTACACCTAATCAAAATTTGCAAGTGATCAACCATAAATATGGCATCCATCGATCATGTTGGGTCCATTTTTATGGATTTCCTCTCATGGAATTCCCCTCAGTGTTTGTAATTTCTAACGACTATTGGACCTTGTCCTGATGACCTGTAGGATCTGCCCTAAAGATTTCCCATTGAGTTCAAAGTTGTCAAAATCCTAAGGCACATGCACTTTGTGGGTCTTCGCCCATGGGACTCCATCTTGACTCTGTCGTTCCTAACAGCTATCAGTGTCCGATCATCTATACCTTAGAGCCCGACCTCCATGACGCTATCTTGTCCTCTGAACCTCAAAACCACTCACTCCTTCCCGTAGACTCTATTTTGTGGGCTTCTATCTATGGGTTGTCATGGATGGTTTACTTTTTTTAACTATCGTCAGATACTGCCCTTACATGCTGTGGACCCTGCACACATCATGATCGTCTGGATTTTCCTCACGGGTTTCCTTCACCAAGATTCTGCCCTAGCATCATTGTTGTGAATGAAAAAAGCCTTTGTTGGCCTGCTATGTAGGGCCTGATCCTTTCAAAGTTGTTTGACAAACAATGAATGAAGAATAATGCATGTGCC
>VDFB02108335.1:0-29901 GCA_007258455.2 Sequoia sempervirens
TCGAGGGTATCCTGAATACCCTAGTGAATTTGGCAGACATCAAAGATATCGTCACCTGGCACCCTTTGTAGTCAATCACCGACTTGTGGGAGTGTCGATTATACTGTACTGTCATCTGGCGCAAGTAGGGCTCAAACTCTTGAGAATTAAAGAATGGCAACTGGGACACCTTATCCACCTGTACATGCTAAAGTGCTATTTTCAAAATGTGATCTCCTGTGTTCCCAACCACCATGAGCGACATTCAATGCCGCTGAGACTCTCCCAAGTGATATTGTGTGCTATAATAGTATCATCTTTCCCCTTCGCCATTTTCGTCAATGCAATGCGGGGTTTGAACGGTGCTAGTTGTTTCCCTTTGTTCCTACTGGTAGCCATGTCTATTTGGCAACAATAAATTTCTAACACTCTCGAACACGATTTAAATAGACACTTTCGGAAATGGTTGAAGCAACTAAATTTATTAACTCGCCAACTCCTTTATACTCTACAATGAATGTTGGTTCATATGAGTTGTATGGTAAACTTACTCCTTCACGCGATGAAGATCTTCCGTATGGTATTTTTACCCCTTTGTGTAGTGCAAATTTCCCAACTAAGTCGTATGGTTATGCCGTGCCTATTCTCTACTGTACGCCATGCAATCCTTGTCCTCCTGTACGAAATCCCTATCAAGCCCCTCCATACACCAAGTCCTAGAGAGACTTAAATCTGCCATACGATTCTCTCCTTTGTTCGCCACCATACGTTGCTTGTTTGTGCAATGCAGTTTTCAAACTGTATGAGTCGTACGGTGCACTTCACTTTCCTCACTCTCCATTGTACAGTTATGCCATATGAAATTTTGTTGACACCTCAACTCACTGTACGTTGCACACCTAATTTGGCCGTATGGTTTCAGGTATGTATTTCCTGTGGCTATGCCATACACACCGATTTGGCGATACCTTGCTGTGCATATACCATACGCACTCCTTATGCTTTCTTTGTGCTCGTCGTATAGTGTATCTTTTTCGTACTCTAAAATTTTCTGAGAGTTGCTATATAGTGAATCCTCTTCGTATGTTGTAGACAAACTTATTTCGTACAGTGTTGGGTCATACGGGTTTGGCTCCTTGCATTCTTCATATGGTACTGGGCTGTACTACTTCCTTCCTGGCAGTTTCTATTTTTGGGTGTCGTACTTCCTTTGTTCTTCCTTCTCTCTTGCGTGCGCTTCTCCATATTTCTACAAATTTTATGACCTGAGGTTGCCTTTGATAAAATATTCAATGTATTAAACAGAGGAACGAAAGTTCCTTATATAGATTTACAAGAGACGATGTTTCTAAAAGAAACGATCGTAGACTGAAGACAAATTTAGAAACTATCTAAACTAACTAAAGACGACTAAGATGACCATTAATATTACATTATTTAATATATTTAATACCCTCCCTTAATGGTCATCGTTCTAACTACCCACAGAAACAAAGAACGTTCTACCACAAAAGACAAGACCTTGCCACTAACTCTGCCACTTGAGATGAGTCTGCCACTAACTCTCTTAGAAACTGCAAAACTTCTGAAAACAACCAGAACTGATCACAAAACATCCAACCTGATGTTGGGTAACAAAGTTGTCCCTCCCTGTAGCCAGAGACCCACTAGGGACACACCAAGAACAACACGATTTTGAGGAAAAATTGGCAAACCCTCCAAAATTTTGCAAATGAGCACGACACTCCAGAACAGACTGCAAGAAACCACAATTTTTTAGGACAAAATCGCAAAACCCTGAATCTGAAGTTTACAAAGCATCGTTTTTTCGGGAAAAACGGTAAAAAAATCACAAAGGAATCCAAATAGCTGGCACGGAATCCGAAACACGGATCAGCATACAAAACATCATTTTTAAGGAAAAACGGTAAAACCCTTTCATGATTTTTCAGGAAAAAATCAAAAAAACCTCACAAAATTTTTTCAGGAAAAAATATTAAAAAAAACCTCCCAAATAATTTTTAAGGAAAATTATAAACCAATAAATAATTTTTTTTTAAGGATAAAATTCTAAAACCCCACAAAAATAAATTTTAAGGAAATGTTATAAAAACCCCCAAAAATAATTTAAGGATAAAATTATTAAAACCCCACAGGATTCGATGCAAAGAAAATGCACGGCCACCAACTCCAGGGAAAAGGCATGATTTTTTGAATGCATGCACAATCACAAATTCCAAATCCCATGCACAGAAGATATGAACAAATCCACGTCCAAATGAAGGCTGAAGATCGCGGCTCAATGTCTTTCGAAATCACAGCTAGAGGAGATTAAACACGTGCCCTAGTGCAAAAAGAACCGACTAGAGATGCAAAAAAACGGCTGCCGTGAAACTGTGTGTTGCAGAGGCGCGCAGAAGGGAGAATAGGGCATGACACGACCAGAGACGACCAAAAAACGCGAAGAAATATGTCGCGTGCCTGAGAAACCCTTCCACCATGCGATAACAGAAGTTGCGACCCTGCAAATAAACCCGCACGAAGAAGGGCAGAGACAACAAAACTCCAAAATCACCAGCAAACCCTAGTCGCGGGTAGGAGAAAATCGAACACGAACTCTTGAACAGACCCACGAAAAATCACGAACAAAGAAACCCTCAAAAAAAGCAGTCGTTTTTTTCATTAAAAAAATGATTAAAAAATTTCTGGAATAAATTCCAGGTAGAGAGGGCTACAAATTTTTTATTAAAAAAATTGCCAAATCTTATGAAACCCCATCGACCAAGCCCGCTCTGATACCATGATAAAATATTTGATGTATTAAATGGGAGCCCGAAAGTTCCTTATATAGATTACAAGAGCTGATGTTTCCTAAGAAAAGCGGTCATTAGGCGAAGACAAATTTAAAACTATCTAAAACTAACTAAGAGATGGCCCCGATGACCAATATTACATTATTTGTATATTTAATAGCCTTTTGTTCTTTTCCTTTGGCAATGCTGATAGGTTTAATTTTTTCTACTTAATTTTCCCTTTATAATTACTCTCAGAAATATTTTCATATCTCTTTTTAATTTTTAAGTACTTTTTAGCTTTATTTTAATATTTTTTTCTCCCTTGCTTTTTAACTTTTTTGCTTTTTCCCTTTTCAATTTTGTTGATTTAATTTTTTACTTTTTTTTCTTTTTATTCTCTTTGCCATTGATTTTTCTTTTCGGCTTTTCCTTTCATCACCTCTCCTTACCTTCACTAACGTGTATCGCCATTTGCATGAGAAGGGAGGTCTTTTGTAATAGTCTTCTTCACAACATGTTTCAAGATATTCTAAGTCAAAGATTTTACCTACAAGAGGAGCAAGTCTCGTACCTTTATAGTTGTCATCTACATATTGCCTGCCATATTGTTGATACCATGTAACGTTCTCTCCCTTGACCATCAGTGGTCCTGCTAGATTTGCTATCACCAACCATAGTCCATTCGAAGTCACTAGTGGAGGGGGCTTCAAATTATGTTCTCTAGCATATTTAATTACCTCTTCGTTGTATTCGTTTGGTTGGGCGATGAACATATCTTCTGCCATTATTAAGGCTTTTAGGCACGGTCCTTCCTTTTCTTGGTATTTGTCCTAGTCATATTCATCCTAGTCATCTTTGTCCAAGTCATCTTCATTTTGGCTTTTTTTTCCTTCCGTTCCTTCACAGCTTTTTTGTCGAGTTCATAGGACATGTACCCTCTTCTTTCTCCTTCATAGGGTGCATGAAATTTCCAATGGCCCCATACTCTTTTCCATAGTGCAAGTGTTCCAAACAGGGCATTTGTTAAATGTTTATTTATCCATGGTATTGCAATTCCTTCTACTTTTTTCTCAATGAGTCTTTCTTCCACAATTTTCTTTTCTCCTCCTACTATCCAATCTTCCTCTTCTACAAACTGGTTCCCAATTATTCACCAATCCTCTTCCATTGTTCCCCTTCCGCTTATTGCCCAATCTTTTTTTTTTTGCATAACCCAGCATGTTTCTTTCGATTTTTTCTTCCTTTCTCCTAGTATGGTTTCAACTTCAATCCGTTGATGGAGTCTTGTAATAGAGTTCCATCTAAATTCTTGAGTTTGATCTCTCCGTTCTCACCAACTTCTTTGATTTTAAAGGGTCCAAGCCACCTTACCTTGAATTTACCTGGCTTAATTTTGTTGTGGCTGTTATATTTTAAAACTAACTTGCTACGTTGGAATTTCATTCGACAAAGGTACTTGTTGTGCCAGTACTTCCTTCTCTTTTGCATTGCCTCCGTCACCCATTGTGCCAATATTCTTCGTTTGTCGAGTTTGTTAAGTTGGAATAACCACTCCTTCAGACTCTCTGTGTCGCCAAGTCTATTATCCACAACTATTCTCAAGATCGGTACCATATATTTGGTTGACACTATCGCCTCTTGACTGTACATTAGTTGGAACAGTGTGTGCTCGGTTGTCACCTTATATGTTGTATGGTATGCCCACAATATGATAGGTAACTTTTCTTGCCAGTCAACTTCCTTAATGTTGCACGACTTGTAAATGATCGAGACTAGTACTTTATTTGTGGACTATGCCTGTCCATTTGCTCTTGAGTAGTATGGACTTGACAAGTTGTGAAAGATCGGAAACCCTATTGTCATCAGGCAAATCACATGATTGACAAAGTGTCCTCCCCTGTCGCTTGTAATCTATATCGAGATGTCATACCTCGTTACTATTTGTTCATAGATGAATCTTGCCATACTAGCTGTCGTGTTGTCTGGCAGTGCCCGAGCCTCTACCCATTTCGTCAAGTACTCAGTAGCAACAACTATGTCCTTGCACCAATGATTTGGTTGAATTTTAGCAAACTAATGAAGTCCAGTCCCCACCGTTTGAAAAGTTCCTGAGGTTGAGATGGAAAAAGTGGCATGTAATCCCTTTTGAGAGGTTTGTCGACTCTCTAGCATGTGTCACATCCTACCACCCACTTTCAGGCATTTGTGTGTACCGTTGGCCACCACAATCCTGCGAAGAGAACCTTCTGAGCTATGGCATCCGGTCCCATATGCCCTCCATCCAAACCTTCATGGGATTCCTTGAGTACTCTTGGAATTTCTTCTTGCATGATGCATTCAACACATGATCAAACCCCATTTTATAGAATAGACCATTAATGAGCTGAAATGTTTTGCTCTTCAGTGCTAACTTTCGTGTCTGTCTCGGTGGCATCTCCTTTGGAAAGGTGGATGTGGATAGATACTCTCCAATATTCTCATACCATGGTGCTAGTGCTGCAATCTAAAACAAGTGTGCATCAGGGAAGTCTTTGTTCACTCCCTTGGGTGGTTCACCAAACTGAAATTTGGATAACTGGTCGGTGATGACATGACTCTTCCCCAACCGTAGGATTATAGTGAATGTGAATTCTTGTAACAATAAGAGCCATCGACTTACCCTTCCCTAGATGATTGGTTTGTTTACCAAGTACATGAGGGCTTGATGGTCAATGTAGAACATGAAGGGTGTAGCCAACAAGTAGTGCCTAAATTTCTGTACGGTGTATACCATCCTGAGAGCTTCCCTCTTTGTTGTATTGTAATTCTTTTTTTCCTTCGACAACAACTGGGTTGCAAAAAATACCGAGTGATCCAACCCTTCCACTCCTACTTGCGTCAATGTTGCTGCAATTGAGTAATTTGAGGTGTCGACATGCACATGAAACTCTTTACTCCAATCGGGGTATGCTAGTAGCGGTGAACTAATTAGTTGTACTTTCAACTCTTTGAAGGCTTTTTCTTGATCTTGTGTCCACACGAATGGTTGTCCCTTTCTGGTAAGTACGTCCAGTAGATAGGAAATCTAGGCGAATTTTTTTATAAACCTTTTGTAGTACTTGACATGACCAAGAAATGGCTTCACACCAATCATAACAGTGGTCCCCCACTATGAACAAGTACATATAAGTAGTAGACCGATGTTGGTTAAGACTGCCAACTCTTGGTAACTACCAACCGACTATAACAACTGCCGGGACTAATACATAAAACCAAAACATAATCATTTATTTATTTACTTATTATCTTAGCCAACTAAAACATGTTCAATTAACTTTCAGCCGACTACAATCCCCACCATCTTACTCCTCTTTGGGTTGCCGGAAAAACATTCTATATCCTTGGTTGGTTCCTTCTTTGAATCTAGTACATCTCACTAATGTCTATGCTCCTACATATTTTCAAGGTAAGAGCCTACTTTGGGATTTTGTAAGATTTGTTTGTTCTTTGTTCCCTACCATTCCCTAGGCCATGGTTGGAGATTTCAATGCCATCCTTAGCCTAGCTGAAACTCTCAAAGGTTCTAATCAGTTAGACCCTTCTTCCTTGCTAAGAGAAAATTTGTCCTCTCTTAATCTTATTGATTTTAAACCAAGATCTAGTCTTTTTACTTGGAATTATAGAGGGTGTGGGCTAGATTCTATCTTAGAGCACCTTGATAGAGTCTTGGTGTATATTTACTAGCTTGGTGACTTGTTGGTCTCTTCTTTGAATATCCTGCATTGCAAAGGATCAAATCAATGGCCTATCAAGTTCTCTTCCTCTCCTTTTTCCAAAGTTAACCCACCCTTCAATTTTCAACTAATGTGGCTTAGAGATCAGATGATTCATGAATGCATTGCCGCATGGTGGTTGGTAGAAAAGCCCCTATTTGGTACTACTATATACTCCAAAAGACTTTAGTTTGTAAAGTACAAGCTCAAACTTTGGAATAGATCATACTTTTGAAACATTTTTGAGAAAAAGAATCAGGTGCAAGAGGAGTTGGATACCATCACCTTTCAAATCAAGGAATAGTATGACTAGAAATTGTCTTCGTAAGGAATCTTCCCTCTCTAAAGAGTTGAAGGAATGGCTCTTAAGGGAGGAGATTTTCTGCAAACAAAAGTTGAGAATTGAATGGTTGTGTGAGGGAGACAAGAATAGCTCTTTTTATCAAAATTCAGTCGAAGCAAGGAGAGTGGAAACATTATATCCAACCTCATCTCTACCCAAGGGAATATTTTGTCATCCTTTTCATGATATAAGTGGGCAACTTGTTCAACATTTTTCCTCTCATTTCAAAGAAAGTGGCCGTTTGGTTAGGGAGGACAAACAAATCATTCTAGATTGTATACCTCCTCTCATCTCTACAACTATGAACACCTTACTTATGAGTCCCATCTCTCTTGAGGGGCTTGATCATGCTGTTTTTCAAATGAAGAAAGGTAAGTCTCCTAGCCTAGATGATTTTCCTATTGAATTTCTTTAGCAATTTTGGGATATCTTGAAGCTTGGTCTATTAGAGGTCAAATGCTCAAGGCGCTTAATACCACTTTCTTGGCTTTGAATCCTAAAAAGGAGGGAATTTACTCTTTTGATTTGTTTTGTCTTGTCGCTCTTTGCAATGTTACTTACAAGATCAGTACCAAACTGATTGCAGATTGCCTAAAATGAGTTATGGCTTCTTCCATCACTCCTAAGCAAGGGAGCTTTGTAAAAGAGTGTCAACTCTTGATGGTGTTGTTATGGTTGCTGATGCCATTTACTTTATGTCCTGCTCTAAGGAGAAAGCTATGTTTGTCAAGTTGGATATGTCTAAGGCTTATGATAGGGTTAAATGGTCTTCTTAGGAATACCCTGGCTTTTGCTTGGAATGGGTTGAATGGGTGATGAGTTGTATGGATTCTCCTTTCTTTTAGTTCTTATTAATGATATTTGCTCCTCCCTTTTTTCTACTTCT
Source organism: Sequoia sempervirens (assembly GCA_007258455.2). NCBI lineage: Eukaryota > Viridiplantae > Streptophyta > Pinopsida > Cupressales > Cupressaceae > Sequoia > Sequoia sempervirens. Next base: position 7,756 of record VDFB02108335.1, read on the forward strand.
AGAGGATTGCAACAAGGGGATCCCTTATCTTCTTACCTCTTCATTCTCATGGATGAAGGATTGGGTAGACTGCTTAAGAACTAGAACAGTAACGATTGCTTTCATTGCTGGCCTATTTGTCAGAATATAGATGCACTAACCCATCTTCACTTGTTGATGTCACGGCTTTGTTGTGCATTGCTAAGATTCAATAAGCTATCAATTTTAGGAAAGCTCCTGATATTTATTTGGCTTCTTTTGGTCAACTGATTAACAAAGATAAGTCCAATATTTTCTTCTTTAATACCACCTTAAGCATCTAGTAGCGAATTTCCCTTATTCTCCACTTCAAAATAGGGCAGCTTCCATTTGATTATCTTGGCACACCTTTATCTATTGTTTAAACCAAGAGGGATCAATGGAAAAAGACCATTGAAAAATTCAAAATGAAGGTTGATCATTGGACCTTTTGTTGGCTGCCTTTGTTAAAGTCTGTTTTATAGTCTCAGCTCCTTTATAGCTTCCTCATCTTATCTACTCCCAAAAACATCTTGAATGATTTTGATGTTGTTTCTAGGAAATTATTATAAATGGAGTCTCATTAGCTGGGATCAGGTGTGTGGACCTAAACAAGATGGTGGTCTAGGTCTTTGACATATTGCCCTTAATAGCCAAGCTCTGACTGCCAAACTTTATTGGAGATGGTGTAAGAATCTAGATCAACAATGGGCTAAAATACTTACTTTCAAATACTTGGGAGAGGATGCTGGTTCTAAACTCTTAAGGATGGATTTGGTTGGTCATGGCTTGGTTGTATGGGATACTATTAAGAAAGAGGCATCTATGATCAAGAATGGTTTTTTCTGGATTGTTAAAAATAGGTACAGTGCACTCTTCTTGAAGGATGCCTGGGATCTTCACCCTTTGCTCCTCTCTTCTTTCCCTCTTCTCCAGCCTGTGAGCCAAGTCTTATGGCAATAGGGTGGTCTAAAGTTGCTGATTTCAGAAGGTCCCTTGAGGTGGTGAGGTCTTTGATTTATTATGCGAAAGATTCTAGCAGTTGACTTGAAGGGGGCCCTCCTGAAGCTTGGGCTGCTCTATCCTCTACCCTAGCTGATTGACCTCCTTGTTCTCTTGAGGATGCGGATGTTCTTGCGTGGGGCCATGATCCCAAAGGAACTTATACAGTGGCTCTTGGATACTCTTCCCTTGAATCATAACATGGTGGGAATAGAGATTTTCCTTGGTGGAGCTAAATTTGGAATAAACTTGGTTGGGCCACCAAGTGCAACTTTTTCATGTTGCTTTACTGTCACAATAAATGTCTCACTTGGGATAATATTAGGAAGTGTGGATTTAGGGCCCTTCAAAATGTGTTCTATGCAGCTTCTGAGGAAGAGTCTTTTGCTCACCTTTTTCCAATGCCCTTTTTCTCTTGGTTTGTGGTGACAATGGTGGCAGATTTGGAACCAACCTGTTATACATTTGACTTCTTTGTCTAAGTTTTGTGCTAGCATGGGCTGGCCACTCTGTAGCTAGCTCTCTCAAGGTGGGTTGGTAACTTGGACCCCTTTCATCCTCTGGCAGATTTGGCTTGAACAGAATCATCAAATTTTGCAAGGTCATTAGAATCTAATAATACAAATTTGGCAAAAGGCTCCGGATTCTGTTAAGGAGACTGTTGGTGCTAAGTGCTCCTTTGATGAAGGCATATCTCCCCCTCAGCTTCATATTTTAAAAAGCCTTGAGTTTCACTCTGATGGTGCCTCTTGCTTTTTCTGCTCTACCCTGTGGGCTTCTAGAAAGGTTAATACTAATATGTTTGGTAAATGGTCTCCCCCACCTTCAGGTTTCGTAAAAATTAATTCTGATGGTTCATCCTGTGGTAATCAAGGTGCTACGGTGCTTGGTGGAGTTGGTCATGATGAAGATGCGTCTGTTCATTTTTTCTTCTTTGCTGTTGTGTGGTTCAATACCAACAATTAGATGGAAGCCCATGCTATCCTTTTGGCCTTGGAGAAAGCTTATGCATTGGGTTGGAAAAAGAATATTTGTGAAATTGACTCCTTAATCATGGTTTCTCTTCTGAATTGGGAGAGGACTTATGAGATCTCCTGGCAGCTGGCAATTGTTGCTCAGCAGCTTTGTCGACTTGCTTTTTAGTTTGAAGTCATTTCCTTTGTTCATATCCCTTGGGAATGGAACTCAGTTGTTGATTGTCTTGCTAATTGGGTGACCGAGGAAAATTGTTATTGGAATGTTTTGAGTGGGGATCTCTCTCCTGAGAAAGTCTCACAACTCCTCTATCTTGTTCATAATGAACAATCCTCATTTTCACTCCTATTCTCTGTTGTGGATCAAGAGTGGTGACTGCCAGCCTCCTTGCAACTCTTTTTCTAAGTCTTTCTGCTGGTGTTATGGATTTTCCTGGCTTCTTTGGTATGCTAGATATGTTGCTCTCACCAGTCATGCTGATAAGAAGCTCCCCGCTTTCCTGGATTGTGGCTTATTGATGGGCTCCCTGGGTTTCTCTTGGAGATGAGATTGTGGCAAATCCTTCTGGGTTTTCTTTCTTCTAGCCTTGTTTATGGGTTTCGCCATCAGGAAATCTTTGTAATGCATTATGATCTGAGGTTCTCTTAATACAATTTTCTTTTGTTGCCAGAAAAAGTAGAAATTCTTGCTGCTAAAAATTATCCATAGAGAGAGTGCAGAAGATTTTTACTATTTTCTTTTTAGTAATTACAATATAATTTTTGGCCAGTCAAAAAATTCAGAGTAACATGCATTCCTGTCTTATATGTACAGATTTATGGGGATCCAGAAGCCGCTGACATTGTATTCACTTGTGGAGCAGAAATGGTGGTTGTTGGCATAAACGTCACCACACAGGTTATTCTGACTGGTATGCCAATAATCCTTTCATGTTTCCTATACTATAAATCGGATCATAATGTGAAATATGCCCATTGCTTACTAAACAAAATACTTTGTAATGGCAGAGGCGGATTTGTGTGAACTCAGGGACTCAAAAGCAAGACATGGAGATTATATCTATAACATGTGCCAGTTTTACAGAGATTATCATATAACATCGGATGGTGTTAATGGTAGGCAGCTTAACTTGCAAGAACTTTTAATTCTCAGAGTTTGAAGAGGACTTGGGAGGTTCTAATTCCTAATTGCTCTCCCATAACCAAGCCAAGTGGACTATTGCCTAAATAATTTTTCTTATAGACTGTTCAAGTTAGATTTTAACTTGCGTAGATTTTATGCTTAATGTGGTTTCTTCATGTGCAGGGATATTTCTACATGACCCCACTTGTTTTGCAGCCCTAATCAAGCCTCAACTTTTTGAATATAAGAATGGTGCTGTGCGTGTAGAGACACAGGGTATCTGCACTGGGCATACATTGATGGATTTCGGATTGAAGAAGTGCGTCTTTCTTATTTTCCATTCCATTTGATCATTCTATGATAATATGTCTTTTTTGTTAGGAAGCTTTTTGAACACAGTCCTTGAGGGGCTGCACTACACACACAAACTTCCTTTCAGCTTAGATGTTAGGTTTGTGGGGTGTCTATTATGCCAATTCAGTCCCGGACTTCTATCCAGCCTGGCCCCTTTCAGGAACAATAGGGCCAGCCAAGCAGGAGAGGAATCCTGTTGGGAAGTATGAATCTCCATCCAAATCACTGGTTGACCATGCACCTGGGTGGCATTGAGAATATCAATCACGAATTTCCTTTGTTATAAAACATATGTATTCATTGATTACTTTATACTCTTAACTTAATGTCTGATTACTACAACATTACTTGTCTCTTTAACAGATGGAATTCAGATAATCCTTGGACAGGCATTCGACCTGTATCAGTTGCTTGGACAGTTGATGCGGCAGGCGTCATTAATTTAGTAAAGGAGCTGTTGATGAAACCTTGATAGAGCCCCTGCCACCACTATAATTTGGTTGTGTGAACTGTGAAGCAAGCAGGCCTCGGCAAAAACTTGTTATAGATGATAACGATCATGATGCATGGTTGATTGCACATACTTCAATGGGTGAGAATGCTTGGGTCTAATATGTACTTGTTTGTGGGATATGAATCTCTCTAGCAGCTCTGATTTGTGCATGGAAACTTTTTAAATAACAATTTGAGGCCTCCCACACCATCATTTCTGAGGGTGTATTATTGAAAAGGTCCACCTTCAATTTCGGTTTATGAGTTCTAAGGAAGCTAAGTGAAATATATGTTTTACGTAGTTCTCATCCAATGGTCCTACTATGGGATAAATTTAAACAGAAATCATCATTTAGTAGACATTTCCGGTGATCACCAACCGTTAAAAGTTTGGCGGTGGTTAATAACTAAAATTTGATTTTGATGAATGGTTGTGATTTATACGTGTTGAAAGTTCCATTGGCCAAAAAATCTTTTGAGGTGAAAATTGACAAACTAAAAGTAAGATTTTTTGTCTTTTTAATTATTTTTTTTTTTAATTGAGATTTAGATGGAAAATTTGGGGAGAAATCAGATTTTCATTTTTTTTTAAATAAAAATTTAAAGGTATTTTTACATTGTATTGGAATGTACTTTAGGAGTCTTTTTAACAAATAACTAAAGCAAGTAGAATAAGAATTTTAAGTTCATAAATGTGATGTATAAGATGGCAACCATATAATATTATAAACCACGTTTTATTAAGTTACAATATTGTCTTTTTTGTTCGCGAGTAAAGTATTTGGTTAGACTAATCACATTTTGCTATATTCAAATTTAATTACGAATCAAATTTGATTCAAACAATTTAATCCTAAATTTATAGTGAAAGTTACTATTCAAAAGACAAACAAATACCAATACCAAATGTCCCACTCAAACCAATTAAATGGAGTATGGACCGTGCAACAAAAAATGGATGAGGCTATGGTGGAGGAGCCAAAGTCTAAGCTTGAAGTTTGAAGGAAAACTCGTTGAAACTTTAAGTTGTTGTTGTTTCCAAACAAATGTCAACAAGGTAAAATATGCTTGAAACAAGTGAAAAAAAGTGTGTATACAAGTTAAAATCTAAGTGAGTGATTCTCGTTCTAGTTTGGGTTCAAGTTTGTAGGTTCAATTTGCAGATTTGACCCCAAAAATTAAATTAAAATTGAGTTCATTTTAGATTTGTCCATATGACTCTCATTACATTCGAATTTCCATTCTATTATTGAGATGTTGATATTTAATTTTTAAAAATGTTGCTCAATAAAATTGCTTATATTTAAAAATATTTAAATGTTGCTAATATTTTTTTTTAAAATTAAATTTAAATTAATTAATATTTTAAACATAAAAACCATTACAAATATTATCTCATAACTATTAATATACGAAAATGATTACCAACTATCAAGTTTGTTAATAAGTAAAATTTTATTTTAATGCATTCTAACTTGTTTAGATTGAGGGTTATAACCAAACAAATTCAATGCACGTGTCAAATACATAATGCTTTTAAACACACTCACATGTAAGGTTTCACTTGCATTTGTTTGTTTAGTGTAAGTCAAATTGCCATTATACATTGTTGAACTTGATGTAGATATGATATGTGTATGATGTTTAAATTTGTTTCTTAACCCTATATGAAGAAACATTTCATCGATTGTTAAGTTAGATTTAATTTACATTTTGTGAACCAATTCTTTTATGAATTATATTGATATAATCAAAGGGTTGTAGTTCATTTGGTTAAGCACGATTGGTCAGGGTGATGGTATGTTCCTTGATTACCCCATTCACTAAGATTCAAATCCTTGGAGGTATGATACAAGGGATGAGTTAAGGATCATGCCCCCAACAACTTTGGCGGAATGGATACCCTAGTCCTTGACTCTTAATCAAAGAGGTATCAACATAGGCTCATGCTCCTATATTGGATAGCAACGTGAACTCGTGGATGATATAAAATCTTCCATAACAAAAAAAAAATGTATTTAGGGAATTGATGGCTCAACACATTGGTTGCTTTTGGCACCTCTTGTTGGACCTCTTGATTGAGTAGTTGAGGGCCTAAATTATAGAGGTTATATATGCACTTGGCCTCATTTAGCCTAGGAGGTAAAGTGCAGTTGGTTCATTATGCAAATGATCTAGTTTGAAGGTTATTTGTTTGTTTATACACTCAATCTTTAAATATGTAGGGGTGATAGCATAATAGGAAGATAATAGTGAAAGATCATTAATTGGCTAAATCTAATAGGGAGAACTCATTAATGGGCTCAATTGAAAGGTTGAAGACCTTTACGTGCTAGACCAAAATAATGATGAGGATCCATTAGGATATAGGCCTTAAATATTATAATAACTTATATTATAAGGTTTCATTACTTTAATTTTCAATTTTTATCCTATATAAAGGCAACTAGAGTAGATTCCTAGTTGTTAGGTTGTTATCTTTAGTTAGTTGTTTAGTTGTTTTTAATTTGTTGTTCACATTTTTAAATCTAACAAACTTGAGATATTGAAATTTCTAAGAACCCTATAATTTGGTATATAACATGCTTATATGTACTTGTAATTTGTCCATGAAAGTTAATCAAATTTATTTTTGTAGAGATTAGTCTCTCCATTATTGTGATTTTTTCTAATTGGTGAAATTACTTGATTTCACATTAGTTAGTATCATAACATCTTCCAATCAATAGGTTTGTATCTCCTTTTTGATATAATGGAATATAATTTTCATAAATTTTTGCTTCAATTCTCTTGTAGAAGCATCATATACAAAATCTAACACCACCGTCATGTTTGGAGCAATTTAGAAAGTTGAATTAGCCTTTTGTTTTGTCTAATATGAACCTATGTAGGCAAGTTATGATCATTTAAAGTTTCATCGTATTTTTTTATAATAAATTTGTAAGTACATCACTATTTATGCATATCAATCAAGGAAGATTTTGGAGTTGTATGATTGTACAATTTTTCCCTTACTACTACCCCTAACATGACACCCATTAATCACTTCTCATAGCCACTAGTTGTATATTTTGGCTATTTATCACTATCACAACTTTTTTGGGCATTAAATCCAACGTTGCATGAGAATTTCATTGACATTGACATTTATCCAACCATCGGTGACTTCCCTATACTAGCCACTAGTTGTCAAAAAACCTAGAGGCTGTTGGGAAACACAATTGTTGAGAATATGTTACCATCAAATATCAATGCCCCACCTCAACAAATTAGTCAGCATGCCATGCTCACAAAATGTAAGTGCCATGTCAACATCAAACTTGCATCCACCTAAGCATCTTTCCATTAAGACATGTCAACGCATGGCTAGCACATTAACATCCTATACACCATGCCATGTCAACACCATCATAGCCTACCACATCAATTGACCGAGTTATCATGCTAACATCATCAAGTGCTCGAGGAAGCTTTGCTTACAAGATTTCACATTTCAATTTTAGTGCATAACTTTTCCAAATCCATTCCCATCACCTAAAGTCCAAATGAGGTGAAAGTTTTTTTTATTCTACCTATTTTTCTAACATTGACATAGTGGTTATCTTAGTTTTTTATATTGTGCTTCCTAATCTTTAAAATTATAGTTTTCTTTGTAGTTTACTATATTGCTCCTATTTTTGCAACTTTGAGGTATTTTTCTCTCATACAAAAAATGTTTTAGTGCTTTTCCTAAAGACAGATATTTTAGTAAAATAAATATTGTAATTCTTATACTCTAACATGAACAAAACTAATAAAAAATGGCAACCAACAAAAAAACACAACACTCATGCACTAAAGACCATAGGCGATATGTAGATTAATAATTGTCATGCACTATTATAATATGAACTATGAAACTTATCAGGAACAAAATGAATTTGATAGAGATGATGAAATAATGAAATTGGAAGTTTAAAACATGCAAGAAAAGATATACATAGCACAAGAAGATATTTTTATTTGCCACTAAGGCAAACATTTGAATAAGAACTCTAAAGCTTCTTGAATGTATCAAAAAGGGGAACAACAGTATTGATAGATATAGCTAGCATCAGTATGCTTAGAGCAACACTGCAAGAGTATATTCATTTTCTTAATGTTCCTAATGACCAGATGCAAAACTTAAGGCTAAAGATGTATTTTGAAAGTGTGACGAGGCCTTCCAAATCTACCCTTTTACCCAAATTTTGAGGGTGAAGATTTTAACAAAGGATGGTACATTGGCATTGGTAGTTGACGTTTTGGTGAGCATGTGTTCTCTTATTAGTGTAAGCCTCTATACACGAGTAAAGCAAATATGGCATCCTATGACTTATATGTCCTTGCATCATCATATACTCTTAACAACATGAGATAGAGTTAAAAAGAACTATTAATAATGCAACAAGATATCTTCAAAAAAACCGTTCTCAAGCCCAAGCTACAAAACCATCATGAATAATGCTTTAATTGAAAGAAGTTGGGAATCTGAGGCCCTTACTATGCAGCATTTGCAACTCACCGTGCTTAAGGGAAAAAGAAGCTCTGAAGTTAGGATCACCAATAACCTAGACAAACTCAAACCAGTCTGAGCCAAGTTTGAATCCTAGTCTGAGTACATTTGAGACTACAAAGAGTCAAATAACATATAACAATGCTCAAGTCTAATAAGCCAGATGTATCAAAGGCCAATTCTACACAGACTTCAAAGGCAAGGGAGTTGCCTTGGCCTATCAGAACTAAACATAAGGGTAACATTTAATGATTGGGCCTGGCGCTGAAGCTCATCAGAAAGTAACCATTCAACAGAAACAGGGAACTACATAAAATGATTATTCAATGGAAATGAGAGAACTTCATATTAAATCAGTAAATAAAATCAAATGACTCAGAAATATCATTAAACTAAAATAGTGTCAAATATCATATGACATAACAATGGTCCAGTCTACCATAGAAACAACCAGATCTGTATAAGGCCCTTATTAGATAAAAAGGCTCTCGGCTCTTGACTTTGTCTTCTCCGAAACTTAAAACAACAGCAACCTCCCATAATCGGGTCTGAGATGTTTGAAATTAAGGGTCTTGCACCTAACCCCTGCCCTTTCATTTCTACCTTGCTATTGAATTTACGCCCTCATGCAGCCACCGCATATCTTGGAACAACATGCAAAACAAAAAATTGTAACCTCCCTTCTTGTATCTGTCATTAAATCAAATTAATAAAAATGAGCAATAACATTTGTTTATTTATTTGTTAAGTATTATGAGCATGTTGCACACCAATCACATTCCATGGCACATATGTGTTCAATATCTCACAAAAATTGAATAATTTCTGTTTTCATGTTTACAAAATTGTCAAGGAATGGGTATCAGGTAAATTCACCGTCAACAATTCACCACGGGAAAATTCACCACCAGCAATTCGCTGTCATGGAAAATTAATCACAAAATTTTAATGCCATGAAATTTCCTTTCCGCAGCAGTGAATTGCAGGTGGTGAATTTTCCTTGAGATGAATTTGTTGGAAGTGAATTTTCCTAAAGCCTGAAGAATGATCATTGCGGCGAGTCTCAGTTCAAGGTCGAGGTCGGGCTTCGATGGTGGAGCTGTTAAGTTTGTTGAGCGTTCGCCATACAACTCTGAGGAAGAGAGCTTACAATCGTGGGCCATTGAAGGTAGTTGTCTGCAACTTATACATAGTTGATTGGCATCAATTCTTAAATAAAAATTTAAGACATCACCAACTTTCAATTGTCTTCGTCTTACAAATTTACTCCACCCACTCTTCAGCTCGTAACAGTTGCTGCTTGTTAACAACTTAATCTTAAAGCTTTCCTGTTTGTTTGAATCAATGTCAAAACATTGCAGCTCAATCTCTATTCCCTTCTTAATGGCTTCTCTTTCTTGGCTTCTATACCTGGGCAAAATATATGTTTCTACATTTCCTTTGGGAATTATGACTCTGCACAGCTTATTTGTATCGCTATTGTACAACTTTTTGGAAAATAGAAACCCAAATTGAATTTGGTTTGCCATCATTTGCGAAATGATCTGCAATACTTCTCCTTACAAAGACTTTTAAGCTTCACAGATTTTCAACTTCGAAAAATGTTCACCCAAGACCGTGTCTTTATAGATAGGTAGATACTTTTTGAAAAGAACATGATTTCAGGCTAAAAGTATAGTATTGCTTTTTTTCTAAAAGCATGTATTTCTCAATTTAGCTATTAAGTTTTATATAAAGCATCAACATTTCAATTTAGGAGCCTTGTATAAGAATTTTTTTATTACTAGCTAAAAAATTTTAGTCTGCATGATCTTTTCAAATCTATTTTAAGTAATGACTATATATAGATGTAATGTTTTTTAAATTCTTGTATATGCTTTTTTAATGAAATTAATGGTTTTTCAATTTGAAACTAAAATATTAATTTTTTTTTTATTGATCATATATAATTAATTAATGTTAATTTTATCTCATTATTTTATATTATTTATAATTTTTATTTAATTAATTTTTATTTTAATATACAAATTTATAATAATATGATTAATTTTGTGTTATTGTAAGTAAAAAGTTTGGAGAGCTTTTCTAAATTTGGAGAGGTCATTTTTCATGCATTCCTTTTGTTCCTTACAAATTATAATATCCACCGATATATAGAATCATTCACACTCACACCGTTCAAAATAAAGAAGACATATATTTCACTATTAATTTTTAATATATTATTAAGTTTTTTTTTTTTTTTTTTAGACTGCAGGAATCGGGTAGCACGACCCCCTATAAACTGCAGGTGCGCCTGGTAAACTTTTTAACGTGACTGGCGGCGCTGGTGCGACACGCCCTCTGGTACCACGGGGGTGGGGGAGACTAGAACTTGTGACCAACCTCTTGCTACAGGAAAGATTTAGCCAACCAAGCTAGGGCCCCAACCCCATATATTATTAAGTTTAAAGAAGACACATTTCTGCAATTTTTTTAAATAATTGCATGTTTGACTGGATTATTCTTGGGCTTGGCTAGTATACGATTCAAGAAAGCACATATCATTAACAAGTTACGTGGACAAGGCAAACAAGGACAAAAAAAAACTCACAGTTATTTTGAAAAAAAAAATTCTTGTATGTTGATAATTTTAATTGATCGACTTCTAAACCTATAAATATTGCCATTTAACAACTCCATTTACTTTGTGAATATTTTGTCCAACTAAACTGATAATTTTTTTTTTTTCTTGACATGCATGATTGTGATGAAAACCTAGAACACAAACCTTTTTATCTGACAAAACATGGAAAGGGTTGCCTGCCCAAGTGGGAGGGCATTGTGTTGTGATAGAATGAGGCCAATGAGCACTACATCAAATCCTTAAACCAAATAGATACGGTGAAATAAGAAAAATCCAAATTAAAAGGAAATAAAAATATTGGATATTAGTCATCTAGTAAGTAAACAACCTAGGAATGTCGTCTCAATCCAAAACTAGGATTACTTGTTGAACAATTGGTGGACTATAGTGATTGCACGATATGCACAAAATGGATTTGTTGAAAATGATTTTTCGTAACCTTTGCCAATATCCTGCATGTGTGCTTTAAAATGAATATTTTGGAGCAGGATATGCATATCCAACAAAGAATAATTGAAGGGGGATTTTTGTCAATTATTATAGTTGGAAATACTCGAGTAGACATGTATGGAAAATGTGGAATCTTAGAAAATATACTAAATTATTTGATAGAATGCTTAAAGGAAATGTGGTTTCATGGAATGCCATGGTTGTAGGATATGCATAAATGGTGTTTTAAAAGGATTTACAAACTTTTAAGCAATGTGCTAGGGGAAAATCAAAATATTTTACCCTCTGCCTGCACAATTCTAAATGTTGTCACTATTGCTCAAAATATTGTCAAAGTGAAAAACTTATAAAATAATGGCTAAAATGTAAAACCTTAGCCCTAGGACCAATATCTATTATACATCATTTGTTCCTCATCCCAATGATGAATTAGAGTGTAATCCACAAAAATGTAGAGGGGGACCAACCAGACCAAGGCTCCAGATCAATGAGAGCCAAGAGCAAAAGGCTACCCTGATCTACCTCAAGTTGAACAAGCATTGGATGTCAAGGATAGAGAATTAAGAGCACTCTCAGTGCTTATGTCACTCTACTAACCCGAGAGTTTTAATAGGGCTAAACGAGTAGATTTTTGGAACCTAGACTGTACCTAAAATAGCTCTCTGCCAAAGGACAACAATGCAGAATAGGGATGATAGTGTGGCGTGCTGGCTTCTCACAGGTGCATTGGCGTCCGTACAGATAGAAAGTGCAAAAGGATAGTGAAAAGTATGAGGATCCTACTGATAGCTTAGCAATTGAGGTTTAAAGATGATAACTAAAATTCAATAAATGATGAAATAACGTAAAAGATGATAAGAATAAGGGTGGTGAAGATTTTACTCACAAAAGGTCCAGTTCACCAACAAGCTCCACACAAACATGTACCTACACATAGCCAAGAGCGAAAAATGTTGGGGTTGTTTCAGGGTTTTCCGTAGTCAAACCCCCATTTTGGTGTTTCCACCTCCACGAACAACCAAATAGATAGAGAGATAGAAATATGATAAAGAAAATATGTTGGAATAGAAAAGAAACCAAACACTATGAGAGGCACTATGCTACTCAAAACCAACAACAAAGTAGTAATAAGAAAGAGTTACCACCCTCAACCAAAGGCACTCGAGACCAATGAGAGAGGAATGAAAGTCTACGGCTGATAGGGTAGGGTTGGATGAGACACTCACTGTCCCATGCTCTGGGTCTCAACTTGGAAAACCCTTTGGTGTCACTCTCCACCTTCTTAACCTATAGGACCTAATGCTTGTTAGGCACCCCTGGTTCTCCTAGCCAACCCTACTATCATCTTCATTTCCCTAACCAAGCCAATCTTGGTATTCCTTCTCTCTTTCTCTCCTTAGCCTTTAATCTTCTTAAAGACTAGTTATCCCTCAAATGCTTCACTAACTTGATGCAGGGGTGTGTGATGACTTCTATGGCTTCAAAACCATCTCTCAAGGGTTCTTGTTCAATCTCCAATCACCATTTCTCCATCGCTCACTCCAAACCCTATTCTAGGGTTTAAGAAGGGCTACTAGCCCTTGAGCCCCAATTAGGCCTCCTAGCCCAAGAAAATAGGCTTAAGCTCCAATCCTTCTCTAGATCATGACAAACTTCCTTTGGAGACCCTGGTTCATTTTCCAACCTCTAAAGGATTTTTGCGGTTATAGGCCTTCACTGGCCGTACACAGGCGTAACCCTGATTTTGTGAGATTTAGGGCTTTCTAAGCCAATTCTTGATCAAACAGTGATCTGTCTGCTTCTTTCAACCACCAAAAGGGCTGGTGAAGACTCTGCCTTCCTGCCAAACCTTTGTGAGGGTCTCCTATATCCACCACACGCCTAGTTGATAGGGAACTAACACCCCTGCAACGTTAGGGTTTGGTTTTCACTGTCTTTCCTAGCCGGGCACAGTCAAGCTCGCCTAGGAGAAGACTTTCACCATGCTACCTAGACTCCTACCAACTCCTACACCTATTCTATATACATGCATGGAGCTTAGCCTCATTCCCCATGGGCTATCTACTAGGTATAGTGGAAAACAGAGGTCTAAGACTCCATGAATCACAGTCTACTGGACTAATCAGAAATGAAAAGAAATGAAACTAACTAAATACAAAGCAAGAAAATGATGAGACAAACTAACTACTGACCACACAAAGCCTGTAAAGCAATTATCACACATGCCACACACTGTTCAATTCCTAGAACCCTCCATTAACACACTAATAAGAACAAAAACCAGAAAAATTGCAAGAATTTCATTGTTTTTCCTTACAACAGCAAACTTCAAATGAAACAAAAACTTCTCCAACCCCTAGAATAGGTCGAAGCACACCTTTTAAAGGTTCATAAGGTGGTTACATTTCCCTTGGTCGGACTTAACCACCATACAAGGCCAAAATTGCACAAATGCAACATTTTGGGCTTTATTTCCATCTCCTAGTGAGTCCTAGTGGAAACAAGTTGTGAAACTCATCCAATCTACCTTGAACTACTGATCAACCTTCCTTCTAACATATTCTAACATCTCAAACACAAAACTAAATGGTCAACATGACCTTAAAGCATTAAAAACACAAAATTCCTTTCTAGGCTTCCAAATTTGCCTAGTGTTACCGGATTGCTTCCTAGGTGCTCCTGCACCATTCTCCCCCTCTCAGCCCAAGCACTAAGGAATGGAAGGAGAGACCAATGACAGGTCAATTCCAGACTTCTTGAACTGATCTTCTTGTACCCAAGTAGCTTTTGATTCATGCTTGTTCTTCCACTTGATAAGGTGCTCCATGTACACCTTGTGTCTTGTAGCCTTCTTCACTCTTGACTCTAAGATCTTCTCTACCTGAGGTTTGTCTTGATGGGGTAAGGGTACATTTCTGATGTCCTTGAAGATCTCCTTATTGTTCTGTTCCACATCATTGACTAATCCCTTGTACTTGATCAAGTCAGCTATATTGAAAACTGGTGAGATTCCTAGATTGGTAGGTAACTCCACCTTTTATGCATTATTCCCGTACTTGGCCAATACCTTGCATGGACCCACTCTCTTCATCTGCAATTTGGTTGACATTCCCTTCTGCAACCTTGACTTGTTAAGGTGGACCATGACATAGTCTCCTACTTGAAATTGCACATCTTTCCTTGACATATCTGCCTTCTCCTTCAATTTTTGTGTAGCTTCAGTGACTGTCCTCTTTACTTGCTCCTGAATCTCCTTCATGGTTTGACTAAAGTCTTTTGCATGTCCACTTCTTTGTTCCATAGCTCCAAGATCTTTGAGCTCACATATGCCTCTTGGGTGCATCCCATACACAATCTCAAAAGGACTCTTCCCTGTGGTTTGGTTCACACTATCATTGTAGGCATACTCAGCTTGTGAGATAACCATATCCCATGTATGTCCATACTCCTTAGTTAGGCACCTTAAAAGATTACCTAGCACCCTGTTAACCACCTCTGTTTGACTATCGGTCTGAGGATGGTAAGCTGATCCAAATGATAAATTGGTACCTAATCTGCTCCATAGAGTCTTCCAAAAGTGACTCATGAACTTCACATCTCTGTCTGAAACAATGCTCAAAGGAAATCCATGGATCCTTACAACTTCTTTGAAGAAAAGATGAGCTATGGAGCTAGCATCATGAGTAGTTTTGCAAGGAATAAAATGACTCATTTTGCTAAATCTGTCTACCACTACATAAACACTGTCAAAACCAATCTTGGTCTTAGGAAGGCCTACCACAAAATCCATGCTCACACACTCCCAAGGTCTGTTAGGAATGGGTAGGGGTTGATATAAACCAGCATTACTAGCTCCTCCCTTAGCTTTCATACACACAACACATTCTTCCACATACTTTCTAACATCTCTTGCCAACTTAGGCCAGTAATAAAATCTTTGCACTAGATCTAAAGTCTTGTTGATGCCAAAATGTCCACTAAGACTGCCATTATGCTTTTCCTGAATCAGATTTTCCCTCATTGACCCTCTTGGAACACATAACTGATTCCCTTTAAACAATAACCCACTTTGCAATGTATATTCAGAGTATTGGCTATGGAAATGGTTCTCAAAGTTAGAACATACCTTATAGACCTTTAAAAATTCTTCATCTTCCCCATATAGATCCTTGAAACTCTCTATGCCAATGCTCTTGATTTGTATCTCTTGCACTGTCAACAATCTCCTACTTAGTGCATCTGCTACTTTGTTTAGTTGTCCCTTCTTGTGCTTGATGGTGAAGGTAAAAGCTTGGATGTATTCCATCCACTTCAAATGCCTATTACTCAACTTCTCTTGAGTGTTGATAAAGCTAAGTGCCTAATTGTCAGTAAAGACTACAAACTCCTTGGGTAGAAGATAATGCCTCCATTTCCTAAGTGACTGAACCAAAGCATAAAGTTCTAAGTCATAGGTTGAATACTTCTTCTTTGCCATTGAGCTTCTCACTAAAGAAGGCTATAGGCCTGCCCCTCTTGACTTAGCACTCCTCCCACCGCCACTCCACTTGCATCACATTCCACAATGAACAACTTGTCAAAGCTAGGTAATAAGAGAATTGGTTGAGTTGCCACTTCTTGTTTCAGTTTCTCAAACCCTTTCTCAGCTTCTTGAGTCCACATTAAACTTAGTTTTTAAAACCACCTTTGATTGTATCGGACTGCACATATGCCACTAAAGTTCCTTATGAATTTCCTATAAAATTGAGCCAACCATGAAAAATTCTTACCTCATTCCCTGTGGTTGGTGTAGGCCAGTTTAGGATGGCTTCCACCTTACTTGGATCCATCTTCAATGATCCTTTGGACACTAAAAACCCAAATAGACAAGCTCTTGCTTAAAGAACTCACACTTCTCTAGATTGATTGCCAACTTCTCCTCTTGCAACCTTCTAAGAACCAAGTCCACATGTTTTAAATGCTCTTCTGTTTCTTCTTTATATGAGGATGTCATCAAGATACACTACCACAAATATCCCTCAAAGTCTTTAAGCACTTCATTCATGAGCCTCATGAATGTGCTAGGGGCATTGGAGAGACCAAATGGCATCACTCTCCATTCATATAACCCATCATTTGTCTTAAATGTTGTCTTCCACTCATCACCATCCTTAATTTTGATTTGATGGTATCCACTCTTGAGATCCAACTTAGTAAAGTACTGAAGCTCCTCCAAGACAATCCATTAAGTCTTCAATTATAGGAATAGGAAACCTATACCTAATGGTGATCCTATTTATTGCTCTAGAATCAAGTGCATAACCTCCACTTGCCTCCTTTCTTGGTTGCTAAGACCACTGGTACTGCACATGGGCTAATGCTCTTTTGAATCAAGCCTTGATCCAACAATTCTTGCACTTGCCTAGCTACCTCTAGGTTCTGATCTGGTGTAAGTTTGTATGCTGCTTTGTTAGGCAATGAGGCTCTAGGTATGAATTCAATTTGATGACTTATGGCTCTCTTTGGTGGTAGAGTTGCAGGTGTACCATCACTTACAATGTCCTTGAACTGATCCAACAACTTTAGGACTGCTTCGGGTATGATTGTCTTTTCAGCCTTGCCTTCTTCTTTAGGTTGTAACACAACCACATATCCTTCACTCCCTTGATGTAGGTTGTTAAGAAACTCCTTCCCACTACTCAACATGATACTTGGTGCCTTTGACTGTCCCTCTTCTTCTTCTGACAGTGACTACAGCTTGAAAGTCTTTCCATCCTTCTTGAATGAGATGGTGTTCTCTTTCCCATCATGTATGGCACCTCTATCATATTTCCATGGTCTTCCCAATAGTAGATGGCATGCATCCATGGGTAAAACATCACAAACTAACTTGTCCTTGTACCCTCCAATGGAAAATTCCACTGTTACTTGCTCATTCACTAAAACACTCTGCCCTTTGTTTAGCCATGTGACCTTGTAGGGGTTAGTGTGGGGTACCTTCTCCAATTTCAGTTTCATTACTTCCTCCTCTGAGATGATATTGTCTGTTGAACTTGAATCCACTATGACTTTGCATACTTTACCAATTATCTTGCACCTTACTCTAAATAGAGCTCTCCTTTGTTTTGGTTCTTCCTTGACCGGTTGTCTGATCAAAACTCTGAACATCAGATTCTCTCCTACCTCAGATTCAATATGACTGACCTCAGATGACTTAGGACTCATGGTGTTTTCTTGTGCATAAGCCACTCTCTTCTCATTGCTTGATGAAGATGCTTTCTCCGGGCACCTATAAGCTGGATTTCCAACTTGACCACAATGGTTGCATTTCATGTTTGCAAAGTATGAATTACTCCTACCTGCTCCTCTTCCTTTGTTTGAACCTCCTTGATGTCCTCTACCTCTATTATATCCTCCTCTAGAAGATGTTTCTCCTCCATGCTTTGTGAGTTTAGACTCTCCTTGGTTTCTTTGGTCATTGCCTCTACCTTGGTAGCCACCTCGTTGTCCTCTTTGATCTCTCTCTGCCTTTTTCTCGCCTTTAGAAGCCTGGTCTTGCTTCCTCTTGTTCCTTTCCCTCAATCTTGACAGTAGCTATAGCATTGGTGAATTGTCTTGGGACTTAGAAGAGCCATCTCCTCTTGAATGTTCCATTTCAAGCCATTAGATACCTAGCCACCTTGAGACTCTCATCCTCGCTCACATTAGACCTCATGCAAAGTTTTTGAAACTCCTCGTGTAAGTGTTTACATCTTGGTATCTTTGCCTCAAACTTTTCCTTTTCTTGTGCAAATTTGAATCTCATAATCATCTGGCATGTATGTTTCTTTTACTTTGGCAACCATTCCCTTCCAAGTAGATATAGGCTGCTTACCTTCTTTTTCCCTCTCTGTCTGAATGAACTTCCACCATGTCAAGGCAAAACCTCTTAGTCTTGATTTGGCCACCTTTACCTTCTATGCTTTAGTGACTCCATCACACTCAAAATGGTTTTCCATTCCCTCTATCCAGTCCATGACTAGATCAGCTTCCATCTTTCCACTAAATAACGGTATGCCTTCAAGTGCTTTTCCACTCAAAGCTTTCAATGCCTTCAAGAAAGGCTCCTCCTTCAAGACAGGGTCAGGTTCAGGGGTCTTGTCCTCCTCTGCAACCTCTTCTTCCTTTGGTATTCTTCCTTCTAATTGCGCACTCCTCACTGCTTGTTCAAGTTGGGCTATTCTTTCCCTCAATAGTTTATTGTCTTCCTCCTGCTCTTCAACCATCTTGGCAAGTTCTGCATTTGTCACCATGATGGAAGAATCACTAGACTCAACCTCTGACATATAAGATGCTTCCCAAATCTTTAACTTGCTCTGATACCAATCTGATAGGGTAGGGTTGGATGAGACATTCATTGTCCCATGCTTTGGGTCTCAACTTGGCAAACCCTTTAGTGTCACTCTCCACCTTCTTAACCTATAGGACCTAATGCTTGTTAGGCACCCCTGGTTCTCCTGTCCAACCCTACTATCATCTTCATTTCCCTAACCAAGCCAATCTTGGTATTCCTTCTCTCTTTCTCTCCTTAGCCTTTAATCTTCCTAAAGTCTAGCTATCCCTCAAATGCTTCACTAACTTGATGCAGGGGTGTGTGATGACTTTTATGGCTTCAAAACCATCTCTCAAGGGTTCTTGGTCAATCTCCAATCACCATTTCTCCATCGCTCACTCCAAACCCTATTCTAGGGTTTAAGAAGGTCTACTAGCCCTTGAGCCCCAATTAGGCCTCCTAGCCCGAGAAAATAGGCTTAAGCTCCAATCCTTCTCTAGATCATGAAAAAATTCCTTTGGAGACCTTGGTTCATTTTCCAACCTCTAAAGGATTTTTGGGGTTATAGGCCTTCACTGGCCGTACACAGGCATAACCCTGATTTTGTGAGATTTAGGGCTTTTAAGCCAATTCTTGATCACATAGTGATATGTCTGCTTCTTTCAACCACCAAAAGGGTTGGTGAAGACTCTGCCTTCCTACCAAACCTTTGTGAGGGTCTCCTGCATCCACCACATGCCATGGTTGATAGGGAACTAACACCCCTGCAACGTTAGGGTTTGGTTTTCACTGTCTTTCCTAGCTGGGCACAGTCAAGCTCGCCTAGGAGAAGACTTTCACCATGCTGCCTGGACTCCTACCAACTCCTACACCTATTCTATATACAGGCATGGAGCTTAGCCTCATTCCCCATGGGCTATATACCAGGTATAGTGGAAAACATAGGTCTAAGACTCCATGAATCACAGTCTACTGGACTGATCAGAAATGAAAAGAAACAAAACTAACTAAATACAAAGCAAGAAAATGATGAGATAAACTAACTACTGACCACACAAAGCCTGTAAAGCAATTATCACATGTTCCACACACTGTTCAGTGCCTGGAACCCTCCATTAACACACTAATAAGAACAAAAACCAGAAAAATTGCAAGAATTTCATTATTTTTCCTTATAACAGCAAACTTCAAATGAAACAAAAACTTCTCCAACCCCTGGAATAGGTTGAAGCACACCTTTTAAAGGTTCATAAGGTGGTTACATTTCCCTTGGTCAGACTTAACTACCATACAAGGCCAAAATTGCACAAATGCAACATTTTGGGCTTTATTTCCATCTCCTAGTGAATCCTAGTGGAAACAAGTTGTGAAACTCATCCAATCTACCTTGAACTACTGATCAACCTTCCTTCTAACATATTCTAACATCTCAAACACAAAACTAAATGGTCAACATGACCTTAAAGCATTAAAAACACAAAATTCCTTTCTAGGCTTCCAAATTTTCCTAGTGTTACCTGATTGCTTCCTAGGTGCTCCTGCACCAACAACTATGGTAGAGTCGACGTAGTTGCAACAACGTCGAAAGTAGTCTTGCAAGACACCAAGTTCCAATTTCTATGGTAGATGAGAAGAATGTTGTGATGTTGGAATAGCGAATCCAATAGTGCAACAAGTAGCTTGAAGTTGCAAGAATGTGGAGTGAGAGAAAAATCATCTATAGAATATCAAGAATTGCTAAGAAGATCAATTGAAAGTGAAGCATAGCCATTTGAAGATGAAATGGGAGGGAAAGAGTCATTCAAAGGTCGGCAAGAAGGCGCAGGGGCATTACTTTTCATCGCCAATGGAGAACGTAACACCTCTACAGATCCCAAAGGCAAGAATCTTGTTAGGACGATAGTGCACCACGCAAACATCTACGCATCGTGCGCATGTCCCCAACAAAAATTCCCCCATCGATACTAAAAACAAGCACCAAGTGGATGGAGTTTAGAATGAAGACATGAAATTACTTGGTCGGATTCGATTTTCCTAAGGTGGAGGGTATAAAAGGGGAATTTACAAGGGGAGTGCAAATTCACTCCTATACATTTTTCCCCCACTTTAGTGAACATGAGTGTCAATGAGTGTTCGGTAAAGTAGATCAAAAGAGTTTAGAAACGTATACTTGAACCATCGAGGAAGCAGATCGCAATTTGGCATGCTCGAAAGCACAGGGCAAGCAAATGGCTCCACAGGTACTCTCTCTTGAGGAGGATTGAACAAAGTGCACCGGAGGCCCACAAACCAACAGTGAACAAATCTTGCAAGATGTAAGTGCTTCACAGGTCCTCAGACCTGCAAATAAGGTGCCCTCAGATACTCTCTCTTGCAGGAAGCCTCATATGAGGGACTCTGTAGAGTCAGACTGGAAAGCAGCTTCACAGGGGCACCTGTAAAGCAACATGTTAATCCGTAGACAAAACATGTTAAAAAACAAAGAGCCACGCAGGCAAGCAAGAAAATTGTCATGCAAACAGTCAAAAATTGAAGGAAGAGATTTCAAAGGGATCCCTTGGGAACCCTTTAAAAGAAAAGGGGTCCACTGAAGGGACGCTCTGTTTGAAAGTGTAAGAGTATTTTTCGTAAATCAATTCAACATCAAGGAATCCTTTTGAAATATTTTCACTTCATCAAGGAATTTGATAGGAAGAAAGCCCCCTCACAAGGGGAAGGTCATAACTTCGCTTGTAGGGGAAGTTGGTCCCTCCCTAGAGGAAAGTTTTTCAAACACTTTCTTTACAAACCCATGATGAAGGAAAGGTATTCCGCTAGGGGTCCTTATTGAGGAATGCAATTTTTGAAAAATATTATGAAAATATTTTCAAGAAAAGATTCATTGGCTACCGAATGCATTTTATGAAAATAGAAGTGACATGATAGCCCCCCCTTAGGATGGTGTGTGCCAAACACAAAGGCACATGACATCCTAAGGAGAGAAAAGCAAGAATGAAAAAGTGATGTTGTGGCCCACAACACATAACGAGATGTAACTGTGGTAATGTTTTCATACACGCGAGGGACAACACATGAGCACCACAACATCACAAAACAAGCAAGAAAAATGAGCACAAAGAAAGAAGAGACAATAACATCACGAGCAAGGGACAAGGGCGATCTGATATTTTGGGGTTAGAGCTGCTCATAAATATAGATAAATAGATATAATAGTATATAAATGAACTATCATCAACCCCCTACTATATCAAACCATGTGAAGAAAGGCATGTGAAGACAAAATGAAAATAAAAAATTGGGTCA
>VDFB02108336.1:0-43050 GCA_007258455.2 Sequoia sempervirens
ATATGATTTGTCAAAATGTCCCACGTATATATACACCTTAAAGCCAAGAAAAATGGAAACAATAATGCTAAATTTGCAATAGGTATAAGAAAAAGGAAAATTATACTTACAGAATCAAGATCTGAAGGCCGGGGGAGCACGACCTTAGAGCTGGACTCCACAATGGCACCAATGGGGGCTGCCAACAAATCAATATTGGGGGGCTTTGCAAACCCATCCACAAAGCCCATTTCCATTGACATAGTTCTGGGAACTTATTTGTAGGGACAAAATGTTGCAATTTGAGTTCACTAATTGATAGCTCTATTTCACAATAAAAAAAAATATTAATGTATTGCAACATCCCAATGGTAATTGGTAGACAACTTAGAAATATCAATTTATAACCATTACACTTTTAATATTGTCAAAACAACACGATATACAACAACAAGAATAGAAATCCACTTTTAATGTTGTGCAAACACTAGGGTATACATCAACAAGAATAAAAATGATAAATGCAAATGCATATACCCCTATATGTATCTCTCTATCTTTGGGATTGCTTATATGTGTATCCACGCAGTATTTTATTATTTCTATATATGCATATTTATACAGTTTTTTTTAATTTTTATATGTAATGGAAACAATGATATGGTGCAATAATCTGTCCAAAATGCGTATAACATCACATGATTAATTGGAAACTTTGCCTACATTGCTTGGTATTCAATATTATGGACAAAACATTTATGCAAAATACCCATGTAAAATGACTTACAGATTCCATAGCACAACAATTTGGGAAACCTCAATTCTATTGTAGAACAGACCTAAGGGAGACGATTCTCACAATAGTGTAATATGCAATAAACACCGCAACGACTCTTTCGATAATGCAACTTAATCAATATTTTTTCTTTCCTTACAAACAAAAAACAACAACAGTTAACAATTTGTTATAGGGAGCTTCAAACAGATGATGGAAAAAGAATATCATGCAACATATTGGTACAAAAAAAGAAATATATATAATAGTTGTAAGAGCTATCAGGATGATATTCAAGAATTAGACATATGTCATGCTTGAGTGTTTTCCTAATAATTCTTTTATAATTTTCCTATTTGTCTATAATATTTAATGTCAAATAATGAAGCTTGAATGTAGAATATATGCATGTATATATATGTAGAAATAATTAAGTACATATATGCATTGAATTTCCCCTTTCTCAAAAAATTTATAAACACACACATATAAGAATCTATATATCTATCCATATGTACATATCTATATATCTATTTATATACACATTACTATATCTAAAAACATGTGTATAGCATATTTGTTTGTCACTATCTAACTCCTATGCTTGAAATTTAACAAGGAAATAAACATCCAAATTGATTTTCCCCTCAATTAAGTGGATGGGAAGGCTACAAATTCAAACCTTTTTGGTTGCTTATAGCATATTATCTACTCCACAGTTTGGTATTAGTATAGGAAACTAAAGGGTTGAATTTGAGGCCTTCTCAGCCACTCAACTGAGGGAAAATCTAGTCTGGATGCTTACTTGCATTTTCAAATGGGCCATAGGGGTCTTGGTTTGTATATATGGATATATATGTCTGCGTACATTTATATTTTTAAATATAGAACAAACAATTCAATATATATATACACCAATTGTAGTGCAACATCAGGAACTAAATGCAATATTCAATGTTGCAGTGGGGAATGTATACTACTAAATATGCAAGAAAATATATTGATTTAGTTGCATTCTCAAAAGAGCCATTATAGCATTATGAATATGTTACACATACTGTACAATTAAATGCTTCCTTCTCAACAAATAGAAACTTCTAACAAATAGCCTATCAAGTAAAGATATAAAGTTGAACAAATAAAAGAACTACTACAAGAACACTTAAAAGCAACCAAACTATTTTTCCCTCCACTCCTATACAAAAATATTTTCAACTTTCCAAATCAATTATGTAAGCCCAACTCTTTATGATGATACTTATTTTCTTTAGGTTGCCCTCATGGTGCTATTTGGTTTTGTGATTGTTGCCAAATGCAAATCAAGGAATACAACTATCGCTAGATCTTTTGTAGTTAAAGCTGCAAGACCATTCAACCAACTGTTACATAGATTGCTTGTGTTGTGTGAATATGTTTTATGATATTCTTTCCTCCTATTTCAAAGCTCTATTTAATGTTGGGTTTCACTATTCTCTCATTTTCTCTGGTTCTTAAGTGTTTTCCTAATAGTTCTTTTACAATTTTCCTATTTCTCTATAATATTTAGTGCCAAATAATGGAGCTCGAATTTAGAATATATGTACATGTATATATGTAACCATTTAGCCAACCTTTGGTGTATTGCTTTTGGTGAAGCTGCCACTAGTTTGTTGTAAATTGTAGCAAAAGACCTGTACATGTTGCAGGACAACTCTAAGTCTACAATGTTAGTGTAATTAATTAATTATTACACTAGCATAAGTTAACTTAGGTCTTGCATCATTTAGTCCTAGGTTTCATTTTAATAAATCATTTAATAATGGAGTAATTTCCCCTTCCATGTTTGTAGGGATAAGATTCCTTCTAGAAGATGAGTTGTCATTCTAGAACTTATCTCAACATTTAATAATTTCCTAGATAAGGTTAACATGTTGTCATGTGTTGTTAGATCATGACACATGGAAACATCATATTGCATCTTGCATCTCTCTCATGCCTATATATTCAGGGAATTTGTACATTTGTAATCAATCTCATAATGTAGATCAATATAGAATCTCCATTGTGCATGCCTAGTTGCAACACTTTCTATGTGGCTGATTATCTTTCTTGGAAAAGGTCCTTCGTTGAAGACTGCAGCTTCAAGGACCTTGTGCATCTCAATATGGTATCAGAGCATGTTGAATTCTAACATGGTATCAGAGTCAGGTTCAGTGAAACATCAACCCTTGATCAAGAAAGTTGGTGTGTGAGATTCTTTGCAGGCTTAAAGGTTTCCATTGCATGCTACTTGATTCCACCCAAGGACCAAGTTGATTTCTAAAGAAGATAGAGTTAGATCTGAGCTCAACATTGTCTTCAGAAGGCCTCAAAACCCTAGGATCGCCTGCCCATTCATCAAAATCAGATACATCAACTTGGGACCATTAGTGGTATTTTTGGGTTTGCAAAATCAATCGTACAATTCGTACAATTTGCAGTAAAAAATCATCTCGGTCAGTTGTCCTCTAAGGAATTTTTTTTTAGTTGCAGACACTTTTTTTTCAAAAAAAATCAGGGCTTTATCTATTTGTTTGGAAAAAAAATAAAAAATTTGGGCTTTATATAGTCTAGTCGACAAAAAAATAAATTTGACTACTAATTTTATTCATAGTCAGCATCAATTTATTTTTTATCGGCATATATATTGGGGTTTCTTTAAAATCCGCAGGCTTTATTTTTTCATCCGTCGGCATAACATTTGGGGCTTGATTTATTTAAAAATTTGGTGTTTTCTTACTCCATTGGCATCAAAGTTTTGTTGCAAATTAAATATATTATTAGCAAAGTCTTTTTGATTTTTAATTGCTGACTAGGCAATAATAAAAATCATATCAAAAAAGCTTTTTTGTCAAAAGTCTGTAGAATAAGTCATTGTCAACCACATTTATTGCTAGAGGTAGGTACTTGTTTGTTGGACCCACCGACCCCACCTTTTGACCTGGCTCACATTTCACCATGTTCCTCCTCGGCTGTGCTTGTACACTGGTGACTATTATTCCACTGACAATCAATGTACCTGCTGCTAGGCGTTGAACTTTCCGGCGTCTCTGCCAGGGTCATGCCAACTCTTCACCCCCGCCAACACCCTTCTCTCTGCCATTTGTGATTTGTTATTGACCCCCACCAATGATCGACTATCGTGGAGAACATCAGCCCCCACTGCCTTCCTCTAATTTTCCCATGGTCCTATCCGTGACTAGGAGATCTGATAGTCAAGGGGTGGCACTATTTTTTTTCCCTAGTTTTTGTTGAGGTCACATCAAAGACCAAGTGCTAGCTCCAGGGGTGCTAAAATTTTGCACCTAATTAGCCTGTAAAGTGCCACATAGAGGCATTTTTTTTCTTTTTATCATAACTTTTCACTAGGGTATCAAAAATTAGCAAACAAGATACTGTCGGAAAGGTAATTCAGTCTACTTTCTAGTGGTGACATCAGTTCTACAAAATTTTGGTTGTAGAAATTTCTACATCCAACTAAAGAGAAAACCCTAATATGGACTCAGAGGCTCGTATGTTCGCAACCGTTCATCAGATTTCGATGATTCCAATGGCATCAGGAAGATTTTTCAGAGCTTTTTTCATTATTCCAGACCCCTTGATCAGTTTCAGCTCCAAGTACTCTTGCATTTATTTTTTTAGTTTGGTGCATTTGTTCAATAACTTGGACATCCTGAAGCTTGTGAAAAGATTTTTTGATCTAGGTAGCATCACTTCAGTTGCATAATCATCCTTTGGAAGTCTCTATTTTTTGTTGAAGGTTAGTGTCTTTTGTGGAGAAATTTCATTATGGGGGTATGTGCAGGATCATCATGGAAAAAATAGGCCCTTAAGTGGTAAAAAAATTAGAAAAATCAGAGCTAGGCAACTTGACGTAAAAAAATGGATAATTTATCTATATTATTTCAAAAAAATGTAAGAATAGAATCTGTAGTAAATTGAATGTAGTTTCTAAACTACTAGGTTTATTTAAAAATAAATAAATCTATTTCCCAAAGGGAAAATTTGAAATTTCAATGCAAGAGTACTTAAATTTCAGGAAAAATAAGAAGTAGGTGTCTGTCTGACCACCCTAACCACAAGAAAATGATAATATTTTTATAAGATTTTAGATATAAGATATGACTCATGTCCCGATGTGATGCATATTTTTAAATTTTTTCCAAGTAAATAATTAATTATTATTTTTTATCACAATTTTTAAAAATAAAAAAATCATATGTCTAACCACCTTAACTTGGTCAAAACTTCATGAAATTCATTTTTTTTAATCCTATAGTATGCAAGCATAGAATGTGACACATGTTTTGGATTCAAAAAATGTGATATTGTTTCAAAGTTATAGATGTTTTTCAATTCAGCTTATCAATTAGGACTTTAGTTGTAATTCAAATAGAAAATGAATAATAATTATTTATTAAATTCAAAGTAAAGCATAATTTATATTGGTGGAAAGCTAAGAATCTCCTTTAAAAACCCTTTTCATTTCATCAATTTTAGGTAAAAAAAAGTTTCAGCGACATACCCTACAAAAACCCATCATATCGCCACTTTTTGGCCCATCATGATCCTGCACATATCCATGGGGCTTGCATATACTCCTTCTCTGGTTATGTTGCACAAGGGTAACTATAAAAAATGGCGGGGTGGGATTGTCCACCATCTCCAATCACTTGATTATTGCCACATCTATATGGTATAGTTCAACATCCAAGTGAAGGTATTCATGAACTTGCTTGGAGTTGTAGCAGATACATTGTCTTGGAGATCATTGAAATGCAAGTTGATCATGATGTTTTGAATGCTATCAATTATTGTGATTGTCCTCACATCCTTTGGACTAAGCTTTGGGAGATATGTGGAGGTTTAGATACTCCACCATTCCCTGATCATCATGATTCAAAATGTCATTCCTTAGATCAGGTACCCCATGATGCTATTGTTTTACAAGAGGTTGATTGCCTTGAATCTTCTGAAGGCGTTGACAAGGTTCCTTCAGGTTCTTCTTCTCCATTAGAGACTATTGGTATCCCTTCACATTCAGTGATTCCTTGTCTAGATTCACTGATTGAAGCTTCCACTATCATCATTCATTAGGACACCTTCAGTTTTCTAGACTTGGCATCATAGGATGGATTTGTTTCAGGTATCACTAACTTGGCTACTTCTATAGGTTTGGAGGACATTCTTGAGGGGGCATCACTCCTCTATTCAGATCACACTTTGGAGAGTTCTCTAGAGTCTCCTCATCCCTTTTTCTTGACGTTGATTAGGAATCCAGAGACTATCTTGGAGGCACTTAGTTTCTCTTCAGATATTTGATGTATGAGACTTCTTCCCTATCATTCTATTAAGGATTTGAGGTTTATTGAGCATCCACCATTGGATTTGTTTCTTCCTAGCAGGAAACTTGTTGTTTGGACACATTTGTTGCTTTAGACTTCTTTCAGTGGTTTTGAGAACACTTCATTCAGGGGGGCTATCAAGTCTCCATTATATCCATCACATCCATCACATCATCGTCTTTGGATATTGTTCAACATCAGTTTCTACATCATCCTGGTTTGTCACCCTCTTCATTGTTTGGGACTATGGCATCTTCATCATCAGGAAAGGAGACACATGAGCAGAGTTCTAAGACATCATCATCCACCTTCATCCTTCCTTCCTTCAATTCCTATCCAAAATGGGAAGCATCTCTACACTTGCATTTGGTTTTATTTCTTCTGAAAGGGAGACACGTTGTTTGTCGACATTGGATCTTGTTTTTTCTTCAAACAGTTACCATCTTTGCAAGTGATCTCATCTTCTGGGGGGGCTATATAGTCTCTCTATTTACCTCCTATGGGGGATCTATTGATTGTATTGTATCCAAGTGACAGATGGTGTAGTTGGGGGGTATTTGGGAGTCCTCCATCCTTCCCATCCTATCTCACATTTTTGCATTTTCATCTCCTTTTTGGAGAGGGGTTTTGTTCCCACTGGGTTTTCCCCTTTTCTCTAGTTGTGGGAGATTTTCTACATCTTTATCATGTAAATGGGTACCTAACATGGCCTTGTACTTGAGACCCATCATCATAATCTCTACATAATCATTGCATTTCCTCCCTAAGTTGCACTTATGTGGGGGTGTTAGTGTAATTAATTAATTATTACACTAGAATAAGTTAACTTAGGTCTTGCATCATTTAGTCCTAGGTTGCATTTTAATAAATGATTTAATAATGGGGTAATTTCCCCTTCCATGTTTGTAGGGATAACATTCCTTCTAGAAGATGAGTTGTCCTTCTAGAACTTATCTCAACATTTAATAATTTCCTAGATAGGGTTCACATGTTGTCACATGTTGTTAGATCATGACACATGGCAACATCATCTTTCATCTCGCATCACTCTCATGCCTATATATTCAGGGAATTTGTACATTTGTAATCAAACTCATAGTGTAGATCAATATAGAATCTCTATTGTGCATGCCTAGTTGCAAAACTTTCTATGTGGTTGATTATCTTTCCTAGAAAAGGTCCTCCATTGAAGACTATAGCTTCAGGGACCTTGTGCATCCATAATCTCAACATGGTATCAGAGCATGTTGAATTCTAATATACAATAGGTCCTCTTGCTATTATTAAAGGCCTTGTTTGTAAACCTTTTCTTTTACAAATATGTTTAGTGTCAGTTTCGAGTCATCTTTGATTTATTAGGTTATGACAATAATTATATGATGTGATCCTAAATATTTTTATGTAAAAAATACGTTGCCCATTTCTTTAAACTTATGGACAAATAAAAAAATCTAAAACATATTGATACAAGATTCAACCTACATCCTTTGTTGGTAAATATTGAAGACAAATAGAGAATTGTATGAAAGGTATTAGACCTTATGATGAAAATTAGCTATAGGAATCTCTACCTGTAATTCTATCACTATCTAGACAAGGTGTAACGCCAATTTCTATGAAACAATTGGTTTCTCAATTGAAAATTCAAGCTACATTATTTGCCAGTAAATATTATAGACAAAATAGGGAAATTGTAAAATAACTATTAAAAGAACACTTAAAAATCATAGCTAAATCACAAATCATGACCAGAAACCCACACTAAACATATTCATACAAGACAAGCAGGCTTTGTAAGACTTGGTTTGTCAATTCAAATTTCAAGCTACATTCTTTGGCACCAAACCCATATTAAATAGAACTCATAAAGCCAATGAGTACCAATAATCTCCACAACCTACCTACAACGACACAGGCTTAATCAAAAATTTAAGCTACATTGCCTAGCACTAAATTTTGTAGACAAATATAGAATTTGTAAAATAGCTATTGCATGACAAATCCTCATCACGGTTAAGCAGATGGAGAACCCGTCAGAAACTTCTAACAGATAAATTGAATAGATAAAAGAGATATTACAAACAATAACACTTATCAGCCACCAAACTAATTTTATATCCAACATGTTCATAATCTGCAATTGGTCCTATGTTAATGCATCCAACAACACATATGCAAACAAATAACCAAAAAATAAATGGGCAGCAATAAAATTACTAACCCTAACCATATTTATTGAGCAAATAAACAACATTCAACTACAATTGCTCCTATGGTAATGGGTATAAGTCCAAACATGGATAGAGATAAAATCACTTGCATCCCAAGCAAGGGCCTGTCCAAAAATATGCACATTATGTGAAATGTGGACAATGGGAAAAAGAATATCACACAACATATTGGTGCAAGACAAGCAGTCTATGTAACAACTATAAGAGCTAGTAGGTTGGTACTTAAGAATCAGATGTATGTCATTCTCCAGTGTTTTCCTTATAGTTCTTTTACAATTTTCCTATTTTTCTATAGTATTTAATGCCAAATAATGCAGCTCGGATTTACAATATATGCATATATATATGTATATATATGTGTACTTATATGTATATAATATATATATATATATATCTGTATATACATATATATATATATATATATCTGTATATACATATATATATATATATATATCTGTATATACATATATATATATATAAGAGCATATATATATATATATATATATATATATATATATATATCTCAGATATACATATATATATATATTCAGATATACATATATATATATATATATAAATACATAAATACATATATAAATACATACATATACATATATATATATAAATACATATATATATATATAAATACATATATATATATATAAATATATATATATATATATATATATAAATGCATAAATACATATATATAAATACATATACATATATATAAAATGCATAAATACATATATAAATACATAAATACATATATAAATACATACATAAATACATATATATAGAGAGATAGTCTTTGTCGGCTGAAGATTACCACACTGTTAAACAGAGAATTGCATAGAATAACACTATTTGATTATTGACAAGCCCCATATATATGTATGGCAGCTTAATCACAATCCAAAGCCATTAGTGTTATTCTAATACTTTTATACTTATTTCCCATAATATTTAGTGTGAGGTGATGCAACTCAAATTTTCAATGAAGTTTGTGGGGTTGTACTCTTTTTTACATGGGTGTTTTGCATAGATGATTAATTTATTGTGTAACAACCCCCATGTTTGTATTTTGTTGTGGTATTTCCTTGATGGATTTTGATAACTGTATATTTTGTATTTACTCTATTCGTCCCTTCATTATTTGGTATTGACACTGAGTGTAATTCCTTGGACTATGCTAGATTAAATGTTTACATGCTATGTTAAGTTGACATGATTATTGTTCATGCTGGATTCACGCCGTTGGCTAGATATTATGTTGGATTACATGCTTATATTTTCATGTATACATCATTGTTCTTGCTTTTGTATGATTATGGACATGAAAAAGATGATATCATAACAGTCATAACCGAGAGGCTTATGATATTACAATTCTTTTTCTTGATGGTTGCTGCTGCTATTAGATATATGATATATGATTCATGCACATGTACTTTAATGTTTGATTGGAGTGATGCAGGTACTGAGTATCGACTCCACCTAAATTCATAGGCCTGAGCGTACTCTCTTTCCCCGATGGTGGTTACTGGAGGTAGTCACATGCCAAATATCCCCTACCCTAGCCCACTGTACCCTATTAGGGTAGTGTTTCTGTATTGTTGTCTTCCATCCGGTTACCTAACGGTAACATCCAGAGCACCCTTCTTCCATATGTGACTTTCTTGCTTGTCTCATTTGAGGTATTTGGTTTTGGTTTTCATTAATATTTCATGCGTATTTTAATATTTCTTATTTTGTGATTTTAATTAGTTGTTTCTTTTGGGGGAGCTTTAATGCATAATTTTATTAAAAAATGCTTTATTCCCTTTTGGATGGTTTTTGGGAAAAATATAGAAAAGAAAAGAGAGCTTTGTTTTGGGGGAGGATTTTTATTTTTGGTGAAGAAAGAAATTGCTGTTTTTGCATGGAGAAAGAAACCCCCATCATTTGGGTAACTAAGTTGGGGAGATTGTGAAAGATTTGCTGTGGAGATTTTGTAGGTGGTAAATTATTGAAATAAACCTACCAATTCTTGCTTTTTGTCTATTTTTAGAGCTTGGTCTTGCCTTCTCCTTTGAGAAAATTTGCCATTTCAGTTTTGGGGAAATTCGAGGTAATTTTCTATGGTTCTTCATTGATGCTTGGCTGGTAAATTTTCTTTCTTATCTAGGTTATTGCTGTCCCTTGAAAATTGAGGAATTCCTTTATGTCCTTGTTTTGTATTGCTTGGAGTTGAATGTTGGATTGTTTTTAACTGGTTATTGCTGCTGTGTGGGGGGGTTTTTGTGTGTCTTATTTTGTAGTTCACTAGCAAACTTGCATTGGGTTATGGGAAAAATATGATTATGGGCTCTTTCTTATTTCTTTTCTTTTGCAGAATTTGTAAAAATACAACTATGTTTTCTAACTTCTTCTCATTACCATCTTGATAAAAATAGAAATTAAGGGTGGATTTCATGTAGGGATGCCAATACCTCAACTGGGTTTTGGCAGATTTGAAATCTGGGCACTTTTATTTTTCTGTGTTTTTTGCTTGCCTAGTTTGGAAAAGACCTTTTTTTGTACAACACTTCATCTTTGGTCCTAAACTCAAAATTCAAAGGTGTATTTCAACTGGAAATGCCCAAATATGAACTGGGTTAGGCTTAGATTCATAATCCGAGCACTGTAAATTTTTGCATGATTTTTGTGCCTTCTTTTTATGTTGGTTTACAACCATTAAATGTGTCTTTCACAACAGTGTTAGTTGGCTGTTCTTAGTTGGTTTATTTGAAAAAAATTGTGTCCCTTCCTATTATTTCAAATATTCTTTGGTTTCCTCATTTGGTTAAACAAGATGAGCATAGGTCTAGGTAATAGAGTGGTCATATGAAGTGGCTCTCTATGGGCCCGGGGCCTGCAAGTGGTTGCCAGGGGACCTAGTAGTAGAGTTAGAGTAAAAAAGTGATAACTAAATAAAATTAATGGGGTAAAACACTAATAATATAATGATTCCTCGTGCATGGCCTTGAGCGCTTGTTAAGGCTAAGGATGCACTCGAGAAGACCCATCTGTCTGCAGGGAGTTGAGTCATCTGTCTCTGAGGCATGGATTCAAGTATGATTGAGTCTCTTCATCCCTATGAGAGGTTTACTTGATTCCATGTGGTGCCATCCCTTTGAACATGCATGATGACACTCCATCTTTTATGCACTCTATGATGTAGCCCTTGGTAGATGTGAGTAGTACCCGTCATGATATTTGACGAGCATTTCTTGTGGTGACTTTGATTGTGTGCATTATCTTCCATGATTGCTTCGTGATTGACGTGAGTGTTGCCCTTACCTTGCCTTTGTCTTGCTACCTCTGTTTTGGGCCTTGTGACTATCTCTGAGCATGGTGGGGTGGCCTCTTTTGAGTTCACATGGTAGGGAGGCATTGCTACCGCCATTGGGGACCGGTGTACAGGTTATTGGAGCACCAGTTGGTCTCATCCCCTCTTTTATATTTATCTTTCTGATGATGTATTGTATTCATGTAAATTCCATTGTATTCAAACTCATTTCTTTATGCTCATTTTACTCACTTGAGAGTGAAAGAAATCATAAATCTATTGAGAAGATATGTGATGATTATTTTTGGCTTTCGAGTTTCGATGTTGGCACAAACTCGTGTGTATTATGATAATTCTTTTATGGATTCATTCTTAATTCATGTTAAATTAGAGCTATGAATGTATTTTCTTTCTTTATGTATCATGTTGTTAAGTTTCCAGTGCAATACAACTTGTTGTAATAATATGTGTAGTTGCTGCCTAGGTTCTGGAGCAGCGTTGTAGGTTTTGGAGTAGCACTGTTAAGGTTCCAGTGCAACATTGTAAGTTTCAGAGCAACGCTGAAGGTTCCAAAGTAGTGTTGTCAAGGTTCCGGCGCAGCGCTGTAGGTTTTGGAGGAACGCTGTAAGTTCTGGAGTAGCGCTGTAGGTTCCAGAATAGCACTGTCAAGGTTCCAGAGCAGCGCTTTAAGTTGTGGAGTAGCGCTGAAAGTTCCAGAGCAGTGTTGTAAGTTCCGGAGCAGCGCTGTTAAGGTTTCGGAGCAGCGCTGCTAAGGTTCTAGAGCATTTTCCCTAGAGCTTTCTTTTTTCTCTTGTCCAGTTTTTCTTTGGAGGGTAGATTGATTCTCTCCCTTGGGTTGCATTAGCCCATACTTGGCCTTGTTTGAAGTCATTTATAATGTGTAGGAAACTTCTTTTGTGTATGTTATCTTTTATGTTTTTTTGAAATTTTTTTATCTTGCCCTCTTTTGGCTCTTAACCTTCGAGGCTTTATAGAGGGATGTTATATTTGGTATCAGAGCCCATGTTCACACACTGAGAGTTCTGGTGTACTTGATCCTTGTATGTTATGCTGTGTTTGGCGTGTGTGGTGTGTGCTTATTATTTTGTTTAATATTCTTGTTGTTATGATTTCATGCCGTAGTTTGGTGAATAGGTCATCCTTGTGATGATCTATTTTGATGTGTTTTTTGTTTTTTTTAGAATGCCTCCTAGGGGTAGAGCAAGAGGAAGAGCTCGAGGTAGAGCCTTTGTTCGTCGTCAGAGCACCTGGCTTAATGCAGATCAGGGTAATCAGGGTGAGCAACAGGGGGAACAACGTGCTGAGAACCCAGTTGAAGGGCTCGGGGGTGCTCAGGCTTTAGCTCTTTTGCAATAGATTGTGGATTATTTAGGACCTTGTTAGGAGGTATCCCACGAGGAGGAGTCAAACCCTTCTCGTCAGGATGGTCAAGATGCTAGAGCTGAAAGAGAGTGTTCTCGTAGTCTGGGTCATTCGAGAGAAAATGTTGTGAGGGATAGGGTGGATGGAGATAGGGTTGATGCTAGTCATATGAGGGATCTCCTTAGAGCCCATCCCGCTACTTTTGATGGTTCTGGTATAGGTATCGAGGTAGAGACTTGGTTGATCGATCTCGATCGATGCTTTTCTATGCATCCTTACAGTAGCAATACTAGAGCTCGGTATGCCATTATGCATCTTAGGGGCTTTGTGTCTACATGGTGGAGAGTAGAGGAGTAGAAGCTTCACCTAAACATTGCTTCTATTTCTTGGGGACTAATTTTAGAGAGGTTTCATGCATGATTTCTTTTTGACTTCTACCGACAGAGACATGCTGATGAGTTCCATGAACTTCACTAGTTGACTATGACGATAGATCAGTATGAGCACTATTTCTTTGAGCTTAAATAGTATGCTAGCATCTCTGGTGATGAGCCGATGTTAGTGCAACATTTCATCAGGGCCTTGAATGCCCGTATTAGTGGTGGTGTTCAGGTGTTTGAATCGAAGACCTTAGAGACTGCTATGGAGAAGGTGAGGTTGATAGAGGAGAATTTGGTTAGAGGATTTGGTGGTCAGGAAGGTATTCAAGTTTGTAGTGCCCCTCCTTCATGATCAGTTACTTGGGGTACATAGTCTTAGGGAGCTGGACCATCTAGATCATAGTCTGCACCTTCTAGATCTGGTCAGCAGCATCAGCATAGGCTTTCTCAGTCTCAGTAGAGTGGACAGATTCCTAGTACTCCTTTCTCTAGGGATCGTCTGCATCATCATTCTCAGAGTAGGCAACAGAGTGGCCCGACGTAGATTTCTTAGAGTGCATAATAGAGTTCTAGGGGTGAAGGAACCCAATAGTCACGTGCACCATTTTCGGGCCAAGGTTTTGGCAGAGCTGGTTTTTTTTCCTGTGGGCAACATGGTCATATAGTTGCTTAGTGTCCTTAAAGATTAGTAGTTGGTGGTAGTTAGAGACAGGCTACTTTAGAGCCTACAATAGGTGATATTGGCATATCTCATAGATTTTTTGTGGCGGTGGATAACTACCAAGCTAAGCATAAGGGCACCATGGTTGAGTATTTAGGTGCATTATGTGGGATTACGACATCTATTTTATTTGATTCAAGAGCTTCAGATTCTTTTATTTCTCCTTCTCTCGTAGAGCATTGTGGACTCATGGTGGCAAGGTAGGATGTTGGTTGGCAGGTTGAGTTAGCCACTAGAGCCAAGGTGGTTGTAGACTCCCTTGTTTGTGGTTGTGTGTTGGATTTGGGCACCTTCACTACCACAATGGATATTCGTGTGTTGCCTTTGGGATCCTATGGAATTATTTTAGGCATGGATTGATTGGAGGCACACCAAGCCAGTATAGATTGCGACGTAAGTCAGTTCTGTGTGTAGACGATGTTGGGAAGAGTGTTGAGTTAGTCGGGGTCTAGAGACCCATTTCACTCCATGTGATTTCAGCCATGCAGTTGAAGCGTTCCATGTGGCAAGGTTGTCAGATGTTCGCTATTCAGTTAGTGATATTGTTGAGGGTGGGATTCAAGAGGTATCTCTTGATGACCATCCTCTTCTTGAAGAGTTTGTGGATGTCTTTTCGAGTGCTATTCCAGGTATGCTACCTAAGCGCGACATAGACTTCCATATTGATCTCATACCTGGAGCATAACCTATCTCTTGGGCACCGTATCGTATGACTACTTAGGAGTTGAGTGAATTGTGGTTGTAGTTAGAGGAGTTACAAAAGAAGGGTTTCATTCATCCTAGTGTATCCCCTTGGGGAGCACCTGTCATCTTCATGAAGAAGGACGAATCTCTTCGCTTGTGCATTGATTATCACCAGTTAAACAAAGTGCCCGTTGCCTCAGATAGATGATTTTTTTGATCAGATGAGGGGAGCCAAGGTGTTCTCCAAGATAGATCTGAAGTCAAGATACCATCAGCTTCACATTCATGAGGTGGACATTCATCGAAAAACATTTCGTACATGCTATGAGCATTATGAGTTCACGGTTGTCCCTTTCGGATTGACCAATGCTCCATTAGTTTTCATGAGTTTGATGAATGGGGTGTTTCTCACCTATCTTGATTGATTTTTTCTCATGTTCCTTGATGATATTTTGATTTATTCAAGGACTATGGAGGTGCATGAAGGCCATTTGCAGCAAGTGTTGCAGTGCTTGCGAGATAATTAGTTGTTTGGCAATTTGGCCAAGTGTGAGTTCTTCTAGATTGAGGTGAGATATTTGGGTCATATCATCTCAGGAGAGGGTATCACTATGGATCCTTCTAAGATTTAGGCCATTGTGGATTGGCCAGCATCGACGGATGTGGTTGAGGTTCACAGTTTCATGGGATTGGTAGGCTACTACCGCTGATTTGTGAGAGATTTATCTTAGGTAGCCCATCCCATCACCTCTCTTCAGTGGAAAGGAAAGAAGTTTGTGTGGTTAGATCAGTGTGAGTTAGCTTTTTAGGATCTTAAGGAGCAGTTGACTAGTGCACCCATCCTTGTAGTGACAAATCCTACAGGTGATTTCATAGTGTGCACCGATGCTTCGTTGGAAGGTGTGGGGGAAGTTCTTATGCAGGAGGGATGAGTGATTGCATATAAGTCTCGTAAGCTCAAGGATCATGAGTTGAACTACCCCACCCATGATTTGGAGTTAGTGGTTGTTGTCCATGCACTTGTGCATTGGAGACATTTCCTCTTGGGACATCGGTTTGAGTTACATAGTGATCATCGCAGTTTGCAATATATCTTCACTCAGCCGAATCTGAATGCTTGGCAATGTCATTGGATGGAGTTCCTCTATGAGTATGAATTTGAGGTTTGTTATATCCAGGGCAAGGAAAATGTTGTTGCAGATGCCTTGAGCAGGAGGAGAAATGAGATCTTAGTTTTGTCCCTTGGAGTGGATTTATGGAGCTGTATTTTGGAGTCACTTCATAGTGATACTTGGTATCAGGAGGTGAAAGTAGAGATTGAGTCTCGGAGAGTCCTTGAGGGTAGGTTTGCAGGGTTCTCTCTCGAGCCTGATGGACTGTTGCGACATCTTGATCGTATTTATGTTCTAGATTTTGGCGATCTTCGTTCCTTGGTTTTGTCAAAGGCCCATCGTGCAACCTATTCAGCTCATCCAAGTGTCACAAAGATGCATGCCGATCTTCGACAGTTATATCATTGGGAAGGGTTGCGGTGTGATATTGCTGATTTTGTGGCTTAGTGTCTCAAGTGCCAGCGGGTGAAGGCAAAACATCAGTACCCAGCAGGACTTTTGCAACCTCACTTCATCCCTGGATGGAAGTGGGATATGATATCTCTTGATTTTATAGTGGGGCTACCTATGTTTTCGCGTCGTCATGATGCTATTATTGTTACAGTGGACAAGTTGTCCAAGGTGGCACACTTCTCACCCATAAGGTCTTCGTACACTGCAGCATCCATAGCTCGAGTGTTTATGGAGGATATTGTGCGGTTGCATAGTATTCCTCGTAGGATCATTTCTGATCGTGATCCAGTCTTCACTTCAGCTTTGTGAACTTCTCTCCAACATGCTTTGGGAGCTCAGCTTAATTTTAGATCTGCATACCATCCTGAGATTGATGGACAGACGGAGCAGGTTAATAAAGTTTTAGAGGATATGCTTCAGATGTACGTTATGGATCAACAGTCTTGTTGGGAGGACTACTTGTACCTGGTTGAGTTTTCTTATAATAATGGGTACCACAGTTCTCTCGGTGTGTCCCCCTTCTAGGCCTTGTATGGTAGGTCATGTCAGACATCGTTGAGTTGGGATCATTTAGAGGATCGAGTTCTTTTGGGTCCAAAGATGCTTTAGGATATGGAGCAGCAGGTAGTGCGGATTAGAGAGCAGTTGGCTACAACTCAGGATTGACAGAGGAGGTATCCCAATGCCCATAGGTTGGACCGCCACTTTTTAGCGGGTGACCATGTGTTTTTGAGAGTTCGTCCGTAGAAGAGCCCCATCCATTATGGGAAAGGCTCCAAGTTGGCACCTCATTCTTTTGGACCTTTCAATATCCTTGAGAGGATTGGTCCAGTCGCCTATCGCCTTGCGCTACCATTGAGTCTATTGCACATCCATGATGTTTTCCATGTTTATGTTCTTAGACAGTATATTCTTGATGTGACCCATGTTCTTAATTGGACTGCTTTGCAGGTCGAGGTGGATGAGAAACTTTCTTCTAAGCCCGTATGAATCCTACAACATCGAAGGTTGACCCTCAGGGGTCGAGACATAGAGCAGGTAAGGGTCCAATGGGATCCTGATGGTGAGTCCTCAACATCTTGGGAGGATGTGGCGAGGATGAGAGACCTTTATCCATATCTTTTTGCAGGCTTCCAGGAGTAAGCCTAGCCCTAGGGAGGAGGATGTAACAAACCCAATGTTTGTATTTTGTTGTGGTCTTTCCTTGATGGATTCTGATAACTGTATATTTTGTATTTACTCTATTCGTCCCTTCATTTTTTTGCATTGACACTTGAGAGGTGTAATTCTGTGACTGTTATGCTAGATTACATGTTTATATGCTGTTATGTTGTTGACATGATTATTGTTCATGTTGGATTTCATGCTTACATGGTTAGATGTTATGTTGGATTACATGCTGATATTTTCATGTATACATCATTGTCCTTGCTTTTGTATGATTATGGAAAGGAAAAAGATGATATCATAACACTCGTAACTGAGAGGCTTATGATATTACGACTCTTTTTCCCGATGGTTGATGCTGCTATTAGATATATGATATATGATTCATGCACATGTACTTTAACATTTGATTGGAGTGATGCAGGTACTGAGTATTGACTCTGCCTAAATTCATAGGCCTGAGCGTACTCTCTTTCCCCGATTGTGGTTACTGGAGGTAGTCACAGGCCAAATATCCCCTACCCTAGCCCACTGTACCATGTTAGGGTAGTGTTTCCGTATTGTTGTCTTCCATCCGATTACCTAACGGTAACATCCGAAGCACCCTTCTTCCATATGTGACTTTCCTGAATGTCTCATTTGAGGTATTTGGTTTTGGTTTTCATTAATATTTCATGCGTATTTTAATATTGCTTATTTTGTGATTTTAATTAGTTGTTCCTTTTGGGGGAGCTTTAATGCATAATTTTATTAAAAAATGCTTTATTCCCTTTTGGATGGTTTTTGGGAAAAATATAGAAAAAAAAGAGAGCTTTGTTTTCGGGGAGGATTTTTATTTTTGGTGAAGAAAGAAATTGTTGTTTTTGCATGGAGGAAGAAACCCCCATCATTTGGGTAACTAAGTTGGGGAGATTGTGAAAGATTCGCTTGGGAGATTTTGTGGGTGGTAAATTATTGAAATAAACCTACCAGTTCTTGCTTTTTGTCTGTGTTTGGAGCTTGGATGTGCCTTCTCCTTTGAGAAAATTCTCCATTTCGGTTTTGGGGAAATTTGAGGTAATTTTCTATGGTTCTTCATTGATGCTTGGCTGGTAAATTTTCTTTCTTATCTGGGTTATTGTTGTCCCTTGAAAATTAAGGAATTCCTTTATGTCCTTGTTTTGTATTGCTTGGAGTTGAATGTTGGATTGTTTTTAATTGGTTATTGTTGATGTGTGGGGGGGTTATTGTGTGTCTTATTTTGTAGTTCACTAGCAAACTTGCATTAGGTTATGGGAAAAATCTGATTATGGGCTCTTTCTTATTTCTTTTATTTTGCCCAATTTGTAAAAAAAAACTATGTTTTTAATTGCTACTCATTACCATCTTGATAAAAATAGAAATTAAGGGTGGATTTCATGTAGGGATTCCAATACCTCAACTGAGTTTTGGCAGATTTGAAATCTGGCACTTTTATTTTTCTATGTTTTTTGCTTGCTTAGTTTGGAAATAGATGTTTTTATGTACAACACTTCATCTTTGGTCCTAAAATTAAAATTCAAAG
The DNA here is from genome assembly GCA_007258455.2 of Sequoia sempervirens. NCBI lineage: Eukaryota > Viridiplantae > Streptophyta > Pinopsida > Cupressales > Cupressaceae > Sequoia > Sequoia sempervirens. Next base: position 19,102 of record VDFB02108336.1, read on the forward strand.
GTGGATTTAAATTAGAAACACCCAAATCTGAACTGGGTTAGGCTTAGATTCGTAATCCAAGCACTTTGAATTTTTACATGATTTTTGTGCCTTCTTTTTATGCTGATTTACAACCATTAAATGTGTCTTTCACTACAATGTTAGTTGGCTATTCTTAGTTGGTTTCTTTGACAGAAATATTGGCCCTTCCTGTTATTTCAAGTATTCTTTTGTTTCCTCATTTGGTTAAACGAGATGAGCATAGGTCTAGGTAATAGAGTGGTCATATGGAGTGGCTCTCTATGGGCCTAGGGCCTGCAAGTGGCTGGAAGGGGAACTAGTAGCAGAGTTAGAGTAAATAAGTGAAATAAATAAAATAAATGGGGTAAAAAACTAATAAGATAATGAGTCCTCGTGCATGGCCTTGAGCACTTGTAAAGGTTAAGGATGCACTCGAGAAGGCCCATCCGTCATTGAGTCATCCATCTGTGGGGTGTGGATTCGGGTATGATTGAGTCTCCTCGTCCCTATGAGAGGTGTAATTGATTCCATGTGGTGCCATCCCTTCGATCATGTATGATGACACTCCATTTGATATGCACTCTATTATCTAGCCTTTGGTAGACGTGAGTAGTACCTGTCATGATATTTGATGAGCATTTGTTGTGGTGACTTTGATTGTGTGCATTGTCTTCCATGATTGCTTCATGATTGATGTGAGTGTTGGCCTTACCTTTCCTTTGTCTTTCTACCTCTGTTTTGGGCCTTGTGACTATCTTTGAGCACGGTGGGGTGGCCTCTTTTGAGTCCACATGGTAGGGAGGCGTTGCCACCGCCATTGGGGACCAGTGTATAGGTTATTGGAGCACCAGTTGGAGTCATCCCCTCTTCCGTATTTATCTTTCTGATGATGTATTGTATTCATATAAATAACATTGTATTCAAACTCATTTATTTATGCTCATTGTACTCACTTGAGAGTGAAAGAAATCATAAATCTAATGAGAAGATATGTGATGATTATGTTTGGCTTTCGGGTTTCGATGTTGGCATGAGACTCGTGTGTATTATGATAATTCTTTTATGGATTCATTCTTAATTCATGTTAAATTAGAGCTATGGATGTATTTTTTTCTTTATGTATCATGTTGTTAGGTTTACAGTGCAATACAACCTGCTATAATAATATGTGTAGTTGCTACCTAGGTTCCAGAGCAGCACTGTAGGTTTTGGAACAACACTGTTAAGGTTCCAAAGACGTGCTGTAGGTTTTAGAGTAGCCCTATCAAGGTTTTAGATTAGCACTGTAAGTTCAAGAGTAGGGCTGTAGGGTCCAGAGCAGTGTTGTCAAGGTTCCAGAGCAATGCTGTTAAGGTTCTTAAGCAGTGTTGTTAAGGTTCTTGAGCAATGTTGTAAGTTCAGGAGCAGTGCTATAAGTTCAGGAGCAACACTGTTAAGGTTCCAGAGCACTGCTGTAAGTTCTGGAGCACTGCCGTTATGGTTCCAGAATAGCACTGTAAGTTCTGGAGCAGCGCTGTTAGGGTTCCAGAGCAGCACTGCTAAGGTTCTGGAGCATTTTTCCTGGAGCTTTCTTTTTGCTCTTGTCTGGTTTTTCTTTGGAGGGTAGATTGATTCTCTCCCTTGGGTTGCATTAGGCCATACTTGGCCTTGTTTGAGGTCATTTTTAATGTGTCAGAAAATTCTTTTGTGTATGTTATCCTTAATGTTTTTTTGAAAAAAATTTATCTTGCCCTCTTTTGGCTCTTAACCTTCGAGGCTTTATAGAGGGATGTTACATATTGTTAATGTCTTCTTGTTATATGTTTCTTTCTTTGAGGTTAAAAAATCATTTTGGAGACTTCACAAAGATTAACACTCTTTGTGGCTGTAGGAATTACAGTTAAATCCTCTTTTTTCCACCATAAATTGTAAAAGAGCTATTACACGACAAATCCTATTCATGACTCAAATGATGGAAATCCCGTCAGAAACTTTAAAAAAAGGGTATGTCCAGGATCATGATGGGCCAAAAAGTGGCGATATGATGGGTATGTGTAGGGTATGTGGTTGACAAATTTTTGTTTACCCAAAATTGATGAAATAAAAAGGGTTTTTAAAGGAGATTCTCAAATTTCCACCAATATAAATTATTCTTTACTTTGAATGTAATAAATAATTATTGTTCATTTTCTATCTAAATTCGACTAAAGTCCTGATTGATAGGTTGATTGAAAAAATCTACAACTTTCAAATGGTATCACATTTTTGAATCCAAAACATGTGCACATTCTATGCTTTACATACTATAGGATTAAAAAAAAATGAATTTCATGAAGTTTTGACCAAGTTAAAGTGGTTAGACATATGAGTTTTATTTTTTTAAAGGTTGTAATAAAAAATTCATAATTAATTATTTACTTGGAAAAAAATTGCAAAAAAATATGCATCACATCAAGAAATGAGTCCTCTACTTATATATAAACTCTTATAAAAATAATTATCATTTTATTGTGGTTAGGGTGGTCAACACCTACTTATTTTTCCCGAAATTTAAGTACTTTTGCATTGAAATTTCAAATTTTCACCAAATAGATTTTTTTCCTTAAATAAATCTAGTAGTTTAGAAACTAAATTTAATTTCTACTGATTCTATTCTTACATATTTTTGAAATAATATAGATACTTATTCAAATTTTACATCAAGTTTCCCAACTCTAATTTTTCTAAGTTTTTGCCACTCAAGGGCCCTTTTTTCCATGATGATCCTGCACATACCCAAAATAACAAACACTCTACATATCTATATATATGCAATCACTCCTATGTTAATCTCCAATTTCTCCTATGTTAATGCATCTAACAATAAAGATACACATAGGAAACTAAAACAGTAAACTAAGTGCAAGAAAATTACTAACCATAACCATATTTTTTTATGAACGAGACAACATTTAACTATAGTTGCTCCTATGGGAATGGGTATAAGCCCAAAGTTGCATAGATATAACTACAAACAATAAAATAGGAACCAAAAAACTACAAACGTTGGCCATATTTTTTGATGAAACAAAGAAGATTTAATTGCAATTTCTCCATCCATACAAAACCATAACGATAGACATCCATGGAAAATGACTTATAGATTCTAGAGAAAAAATAGTTTTAACATAAATAATAAATAAACCATTTATACAAAACACCCAAGTAAAATGACCTACAGATTGTGCAGAATGCCAGTTTTAAAACCCTCCAATCTGCCATGAAATTGAGTCGAGGCCGACAATTTTTACAATAGTCTGCTATCAAACAAACCAGCGAACTGGAAACAATGATTTTTGGAATATTCCACTATGAAACCAACACCAAAATGGATTTTTCGATAATGCAACTTAATCAATATACTTCCTCACATAGTACAGAGATAATCCGAGCTACATTGGGTAGAATTAAATATTACAGAGAAAGAGACAAATTGTAAAACAACTATTACACAACAAATTCTATTCACAGTTTGGTTGACGAAAATCCTATTAGAAACTACAAAAAAATAACAAACCCTTTCAATATCCATATATATACAATCACTTCTATCTTGATCTACAATTGGGCAATAAAATTACCAACCCTAACCATATTTTTTGGCGAAATAACCTAGATTTAACTACAATTGCTCCGATGGTAACAAGTATAAGGCCAAAGATGTATAGAGATAACTACAAACAATAAACTAGGAATGAAAAAATTACAAAGCCTACCCATATTTTTTGATGAAATAAAAAAGATTCAACTAAAATTTCTCCACCCACACAAAACCATAATGGCAGACATCCATGCAGAATGACTTACAAATTCTAGAAACCAACAATTTTAACATAAACAATTAAGAAACAATTTATACAAAACACCCATGTAAAAAGACTTACAAATTGCATAAAATGACAATTTTAAAACCCTCCAATTTTCCACAAAAAGCAATGAAAGTTGACAATTTTTAAAATAGTCTCCTATGAAACAAACAAGGGAACTATAGGCGAGAATTTTTACAATAGCCTGCTATCAAACCAACAAGTCACAATGACTCTTTCAACAATGCAACTTAATCAATAGACTTCCTCACACATTATGCAACACATTAGTGTTGAAACCCTTAAACCTACTATCAAAATGAACAATAAGCAAAGAATGAAAGACATAAAAAATAAATTAATCATTTATGCAAAATACCCATGCAAAATGACTTACAAATTATGCTGCCCAATAGTTTTAAAACAGTCCAACCTGCTAAAAAATAGAGCTGAACATGACAAATTTAATAATAGTCTACAATAAAACCAACACCACAATGGTTCTTTCAACAATACAACTTCATCAAACTATACTTTCCCACATGCCAACATTCAATATTGCATTTACTTCATCCACCACCATCGTGCAACAACATGATACATTGGCGCTCGTGCCAACAAATGCTTACCATTCACCTTCCCCGTATGCAGGAAAACATTCTCCATCACCGCCAACCTGCATAATTACCAAGGTCCACGTTAGTACAAAAAAACCCGGTTACCTCCCTGCCGACCAGGACACCCCCAACGCCAACAAATCCAATTCACGGTTGGGCTGATGAAAATCTTGGTGAAAAATTCAAACAAAATAGCCTATCGGCTAATTATGATATGAAGGTTTAATTAGTTATTTTTCAATATAATTTACAAATATTTTCTTCATGCACGTGTATATTTTTAAAGTCAATATAAGATTTAGTGAGCATTTAGTTTAATTTATTTTCAAAACATAAATTTATAAATAAAAGCTAATCTAAGTATATAGTTCAATAATGCTCAATAGTATTCAATGTCTCATGGAACATAAGAAGCATCTCCCTCCAAAATACCATCCTTACTGAAAAATAAAATATTTGCATCTTCCTCTTTAATGATATTGCTTCCCTTTTCAATCACCCAAGTATTTTCTTAATCAAATTTTTTACTATTAGTGAAAATGATACCAATTGTGTCACATCCCCCTCAGTTTCCTATATGATGGAGGTTGGAGAAAGTAAAATAAATAAAATAATTCATTTCAACTTTACAAATCATGGCTCAAGGAATGGCATGGTAGAGGACGAACATGTCATTTAATGAGTCATGGCACCCCAATAGTTTCCTCTAATGTTCACGTGCAGGCATGCTATCCTCACCCTTTCTTTTGATTTGTACATGAAAATAAGAGACAAATTCATTACAAGTCAGGAGGTACAAAAAAAGATGGGCCATGCCATTAATTCAACATGGCATCCACATCTTTGGATGGCCTAACACAATAAGTTGCACGAAAAAGAAAAAGCATAGGGGATAATTTGAACCCCCATGAGCTCTCCTTAGTTATTCATTCAAGTCCAGGTGGGAGAGAAAAGGGAGTGCACAGGAGAGTGATTGGGGAGAAAAATATGAAGAGGGAGAAGGGGAAAAATGTGAGTGGTAGCAAGTGCAAGAGAAGTGCAAAGAATGGTGCGAGATAGAGAGAAAAAAACAAAAGGAAAAGAGATGGGTGAATGGAGTTGAAAGGTGTGGGGAAAAGAAAATAAAGAAAATGGAGAATGAAGGCATGTAGGGAAAACTAGGTGAGAAGTGACCTTAGAATGTGAATTGGGAAACTTAAGGCACAAAAGAGAACTAGGTTGAATAGAAGAAAAAAAAGAAGACACAATTGAAAGGAAGATAGTGGCATGAATAAAGAAAAGAATAAAGAGGAAAATAGGAGGAGAGAGGGTCCTATAGGGGTTTGTTGAAAAGGATTTAGAAACTATCAAGCAAATGCAATTGGAATGTATAAAGCCACATACCACCACTATCTCCAACATCCTCTCTGCCTATGCTAAAGGAGAGGTTCTCTTTTTCTCTCAGCGGTAACTAATATTATTAGACACCTCAAGCATCTACCCAAAGGATTTGATGCTTGAGGTGTTTATCTTTTGGTCCAATAGCGGGTATGTGCAGGATCATCATGAAAAAATAGGCCCTTAAGTGGCAAAAAATTCAAAAAAATTAGAGTTAGGCAACTTGACATAAAAATTTGAATAAGTTATCTATATTATTTCAAAAATATGTAAAAGTAGAATCTATAGCAAATTGAATGTAGTTTCTAAACTACTAGGTTTGTTTAAAAAGAAAAAATCTATTTGGTGAAAATTTAAAATTTCAATGTAGTAGTACTTAAATTTGGGAAAAATAAGTAGGTGTCTGTCTGACCACCCTAACCACAATAAAATGATAATATTTTTTTATAATATTTAAGATTTAAGTAGAGGACTCATGTCCTGATGTGATGCATATTTTTTTGTAATTTTTTTCTAAGTAAATAATTAATTATGAATTTTTTATTACAACTTTTAAAAAATATAAAAATTTGTATGTCTGACCGCCTTAACTTGGTCAAAAATTCATGAAATTAAATTTTTCTTTTTTTAATCCTCGAGTATGTGAAGCATAGAATGTGACGCATATTTTGGATTCAAAAAATTTGATACCATTTGAAAGATATAGATGTTTTTCAATCAACCTATCAATCATGACTTTAGTCGTAATTCGAATAGAAAATGAATAATAATTACTTATTAAATACAAAGTAAAGCATAATTTATATTGGTGGAAAGCTAAGAATCTCCTTTAAAAATCCTTTTCGTTTCATCAATTTTGGGTAACAAAAAAGTTGTTAGCCACATACCCATCATATTCCCACTTTTTGGCCCATAATGATCCTGCACATACCCTAGCATTCTTCATAGTATTGAGAATCAAAATATAGGGGTAACTAATATTATTATGGTGCTCATGAACTTGAAAATTTAGGATTATGAGAATTTCATAAATCAAGAATTTACTACAATCAAGGGTTGAATTATTTGAATATCCGAGTGATGGGAATCTCAAGTAGACATTGAGTTCATTACATCTCTATGTTGAGAATTTAATTGAACCAAGGTGGAAAAGAGTCCTACATCAAATCTCTAGTTGCAAGATAACCAAGTATAATATGAACCAAAAATCATATATAATTAAAATGAGCCTTGGTAGTTGGTTGCATAATATTGTAAGAAGAGTGAATTCGTTTAGTGGCACTATGATCATTTTTTACTTGGTGCTTTTGATAATGCATTGATACCATTTCAAATGCCTTATATGATTGCATGATGTATATCATTCTCTTAAGTATGAGAACCTTTATATTAAAGTTATTAATTTTACCTACAATGAACCATAATATAAGTGTATATACAAGACAACTATCATTAATTTGACAATGTGGTTGTGTGATAAAGCTTATGCAATGTCTCTTGATACCTTACTAATGGCTGTTGAGGTCGTGTTTAGACCGAATGACCAGTTTGAATAAACCATCTAGTCTATTAACTAGACTATCATAAGAATATGGGGTTACACCATAAGGTAAAGGAATTTAGAAGATCAAGAATATTATTACTAATATTATTAATGGGATTATGTTTTTGTATATTGGTCTAATGGATATTGGGTTGCCAAATTTCTTATGTAAGATCCAGGCAATGATTATAACCTGAAACAAGCTCATAAATATTATGGTATTCCCTTCAAAGATATCTATTGACCTCAAGTATAAGAACCTCAATAGTGAACCTATTATATGAGTTTCAAATGCAAATGCCTTCTTATGGGTTTATGTGAACCAAGGTTATTTCTTGTCGAGTAATAAGCCTAGTCCCTATGTTGATAAGATGAACCTGAAAACATTCAAGTTGGTTTATAAATAATAATGGGCCGAGTTTAATTCAAGCCCTTGATATTCATAATGGGAAGTGTTATAGTATGGGTTGCTAAATAATATACTTAACTAAGTTCTCCTAACTACTACTAAGCATTAATAATGGAAGACTAACATTAATGAAACCTTGATTATGGGGAAAATTGTGTGTATGTGTCCCTTGAGAGACCTTGTAAGGAGAACTATGTGTGACTTTGACTTGTTGGAAGCGGGTACATAGGCAGTCCTTGGGAAAAGGATGCCTCTGTGACCTCAAGTCCATAGGGGGGGATCTTGGGGGGACAACTCCTAGATGTTGGGATTGTTCCTACATGGTTTGGCCTTTCCTGCTTTGTAAGCTTTACTTAGAGGCTAAAATGGGTATCAAATGGGTATGATCAAGTTAAGGGAATTTAATAACTTATAATTAATACATAAAGGATTCTATTATATAGAATGAAGTAAGAGATTTAAATACTTTATAATGATCATTTGATTATATGTATATGTTGGGTAAAGTCCATCTCATTTTGGTTCCATGTATCCCTTATGTTTCTATGTAATTCAACTCCATATCTAGAGGTCTTTATGTATAGGCCCATGTATCTGTTGATTGTGATGGTGACTCATGCTATGTATGACCCACCCAAGAGTGAACCTCTAGGATATTTGAGCAGTGACATGTAGTTATTGGACTGTGCCAATGATTGATGTCTGGGATATTTCTAGGGATTAGTCAGCATTCACTTTGTTCATGGAGGTGAAGGTAGCAAGCTACCCTAGTTATGATATGGCCATAGCGGTTGTACTAGTAGGGACCCATCCATGCAGGTAACAGTAATCGATGACTAACTGTGTAGTGAGAGGGTTCATTGGCTGACACTAATAAGCATGAAAGTGATCAATGCCAAGTGTTACCCAAGATTGTGAAGAAGATAGCTAACAATACCACTAAGGTCACAAGGTGGTGTATGTCAAGAGCTACTTCTTCCTAGGTGGGCATACTTGTCATCAATGTCCTACAGGTGACTAAAGTCAGAATCCATCGGGTTTGGTAGGTTCACTACTTGGGAAACCCTTGGGATGGTGGATAGACCCATGGTGTAGTATGTGATGCATTGAATACCCTTACGAGTTGTCATATTGTATACTTAAGCCTTGTAGGGTTGAGGACAGACCCGCAGTGTAGTATGGGATGCACCAAATCCACTTCCCATTTTTCTAATGGTGTAGAAGACCGAAGGAAAGGATAAGACCCATAGTGTAGTGTGCAAAGCACCGATATTCTTTCTATCTGGGATGCATTATGGACATGTGTCATCCATTGTGGATGTGATGTATGCTAGAGCTTTCCACTATGCATGTGATGTATGTGGGAGCTCGTCACTATGTACTTGTGATGCATGCTGGAGTTCGTTAATGTGTATTTGTGATGTATGTTGGAGCTCATTATTGTGTATTTGTGATGTATGGTGGAGCTCATCACTATGTATAAGTGATGTATGTTGGAGCTTTTCATTGTGCATTTGTGATATACACTAGAGCCAATAACTAATGTAAATGTGATATATGCATATGAGACAATCATTGTTGTACTTGTGATGTGCATATGAGCTAATCACCCTTGTACTTGTGATCTATGTATGATCCAAACATTTTTGTACTTGTGATGTGTATGAGTTATTAAACTTGTGTATATGGAGGTATGCTTGTGGTAATCATTATGTATGATCTTTGGGATTATGGTATAATATGCCTCTTGTGAATATTGTGAATGTTTTTATACTAATGCTTGGTAATGTTTGGATGGACCCAACACCTGATGGTAAGTTATTATCATTATATTATAATTAAGCTAAGTTGATATCTTAATGCTTAATTAATAGTCTTGGGTTAAAAGTGAGATTAAAGATCTCATGCAAGAGGAGATAATGAACTCTCTCTAATGGTGTGGGGTGAATTATGAAGCCTCTGATTTCCCACGAGGGGATATGTAGGAAGGGTCATCATGAACCCTCAAGGCTTAGGTTATAGGTCTAGGAAAGACCTTAAACTTGGGACCTTACCACTCTTTTGTGCAAGCATATAATTGGTGATGATGTTGGTTTTTCATCACTAGGATGAATGAAGAACCTTGATATTAACACTTCTAGAATCTAGTTTGAATATTTTTAGTTGGTTATGTTGGTAGCTATTGTAAATTGAAAAAGAAAAGTAGTGTCCAAGGGGTGGATTTTGCAAATTGGTGGAATCATAGGAATCTCCATTTTAATTCATTTTTCTTATTTCTTTGGTAGTGTGTGTAGGATGGGTTTGCACTTGGTGAACCATCACATTTTGAATTACAATACATGTAGTAATTTTATTGGCATTGAACACTAGTTTTTGTAATATTGGTTTATTTTCCTACTATAGTGGAACAAGTGACAACTTATGCTTAGCTAATCATTTATCATATTTTATTGTTTTTGTTCCTTTTGAATTCTTATTTTCTTTGATATATATCATGAATATCCTTTTCACTTTCATATGGACTTGGGAATGGGAATATAATTACATTCAAAGTAAAATGGATCAATTTCATAAAAAGCTCATATGAATCTTGTGTAAATTTTACAACTCTACCTTCATATAAAATTAGTCCAACTAAGATCTACCAAGTAGTATAGAAAATATATTAGTATAAGGAATAACATATATCAAATATCTATACTTCCTTAGATCCATCTAAGCAGTTATGTCCAGTCTAAAGTTAATTTATTTACTTAAGAGTTTTTATTTTTATTTTTATTACACTTTTTTTTACTATTTTTGTAATTCTTTTATTTTATTTCTATTTTGAAAAGTGTAGTAATATCATAACACATATATTACTTTTTAATAGTTTCATTTCTAGGCATTAATATTTATATTTTTAATATTTTATAATTTTATATTTAAAAAGTAAATGTAGACTTTGAATAATTTATTTTATTTATAAATCTAAGTTTTGAAAAGTAAATTAACTTAAATGCTCACTAAATCTTGTATTGAATTTAAAATTCTACACATAAATAAAATATTTGTAAATTGTATTGAAAAATAATTAATTAAACCTTAATATCATAATTTTAAAACTTCATAATTATACATATTATAAATATGTAAAATTAGAAAAAAAAATTAAAAAACATTGAATATTTATTATTATATTATAATATATTCACTTCATAATCCATCTTAGAAATATAAACAAGTCTAGGCTCAATTGCTTCCATGTGACAAAAAATAGTAGAGAGAAGGAAATTGGTGTCTTTGGAGTACCTTTCCACCACACTCTTGGGTATTATTATTCTCTCATTCATTCTCATTATTGGATACAATCGGAAAGCTTTATTTATGATATGAAGTTCCAATTATCCTTAGGAAGTATCATGTTTGAATGCTATTATAAACATAGGGAATTTCTATTAGTAAAATTTGTTGTATAATTTACCACATCTTTTCTAATTCATTTTTAATGGAGGATACTATATTATTTTATAGATATATTAAATTATTTAAGATATTTTTAAGTATAAACAATATAAAACAATATTTTTTATATTTTACACTCTAATTAAATATTAAAATTAATCTAATATATGAATTTTATTTAACATACTTGAAAAGATGTAATTTATAATATTTATTATTACATTATAACTATTTATAAAATTTAGTATTAACAATTATTTTATATTTTAAACACTCAAATTAAATATTGTATTTAACATAATATATGAATTTTATTTAATAATTTTATTGAAAAGAACAATTATGTATATCTACCTAAAAATTAAATGAATAAAATACTACGAAAGCAATTTGATTTTATCTTGAACAAAATTTGAATATTTCACATCCATAATTTACATTTATCCCACAACAAAAATTTGAGGATAGAGATGTCTTAATAGACAAAGGTTGAGCTTTACAGTTTTAAGGCTCTAGCTTATAATCCCCTTCTCACTTACTTTTTCTTATCAAATGCATGTGGGACTAAAAGTACTGCATCAAAATAAATATTTACTCTTTTGGGAAGCTTGAAGATGGAAATGAAGAAATCTATTTACCTTCCATAGTCGTTGCTGAAGTTTTCCAAACATAGTGGAGGATTGCAAATTAAATCCTTCCAAATGGTGGATGTGAACGTGAATAGGAATGAAAACAAAAAATGCACAGAAACAAAAATGAAAACTATGCACATGAACATAAATGGGAATGCCAGAGGAAAATGAGAAAAATGCATTGTTCAAGGGGCTATGGGCTTGGCCACCTAAGTAGTCAGATGGTTAGAGTGTGTTGGTTAATCTCGACCACAAATTTGGGGCTATTTTGATGTAGTTCAAACAATCAATTTAATGCTTTTTAATCTACATTCACTATTTTTTGTAAGGAGAGAAATAAAAAGAAAAATATTATTAAAGGGAGTAGTAAATTAAATAAACATTTGATTTAAGACATTTTGTAAAGAGGAACTTCTAAGAATATTTGTGGAAGAGAGCATAATTACAAGATATTGTTATGTTAAAAGGAAGATGTTAAGTAAGGTAAACATGACCTTGCATGTTACAAGGATTCATAAAATATAAAATTTTAGTAAGGCATGGTATTAAGACAAACATAAAATATCTTAATTTTTGTTGTACTTGAAGTATTCTTGTTTTTTATTAAATGAGACACTTTTATTATAAGGTAAATTAATATGATCTATTTATTCCATTTTGTTTCTTAAAGAGTGTTTGACACTAGATTATAGATAAAAATATAGAAAAATAGAATACAACAAAGAAAAATCTGCACAAAAGATTTATGCCTATTATTGCTTAAAATAGAGATTTTCTTTTTTACATTATCAAGTCTTTATACATTTACATAAATAGTCTTTCTAAAATCCTACATTATTCGCATGGTAAAGCCTAGTACTTTTTCTATTTATTTTGAGCTGAATTTCAATTAGCTATTCTTTATGTAATGATTGTATATAATATGTAATATATGCTAAAATTTGGCACATAACTTGAATTTCACTTAGTTTTGTTTGCACTCACTTTGAGGGACTAGTCCTAATACTTAGCTTTACCCATTTCTCACTATTTTTTAGTTCTAAAATTTATGCAAAAAACTTTGGTCAATTATATTATTTGTAAAATTGAACCCAAAACTAATAGTTTAATTTTTTATTGGATTCAACTTTATCTTTCCAATTAATTGTTACATGCTAACTCAAAGTGTGAAACTGTTCATATGCCACCTCTAGAGTTATATTTAAGGAGTAAACCTAGTTTATTTTTCAAATCATTTAGTATACAATATCATCAACTAAATCTTACACTTAATTGCATTATAACTCAAGGATGCGCTCATTAAAATAATATATTTATTACTAAATCATCTACATAATGTCTTACATTATTTCCAATTGCCTTAAATAATTTTTAATATTTACTCACTCATTATTCAACAGGTTTCACTAAAGGGAGAGATATTGCATATTATCGAAACCCTTAAGAACACAAAACCAAGTTTTAACACAATAGAAGACATATGCTTCAAGGAAACCTAAGAGAAAAAAAAAGAAATTAAAGAGATCAAATCTACATAGGTAGATTATAAATACAATTTCATATTTCAAATTCATATTTATATTATCATCCCTTGGTCATTCAAGTGACCCATAATTGTAAACATTGAGTTTTCAAATCCTAAAGAATTTGTCTAGCTATTCATAGATTTCATGTATATCAATAAATAAAATATAAAGATCTATCATAGCATATCTACATAAAATTCTAGCTAAGTACATTAGATATATTTATTTATTTTCTACATTTATTTGTGTGTTTTAATCTAGATAGTCACTAACACAACCTATTTTCATTCTATGATAGTTATTTGATTTTTGATATCTAATTTTATTACCCTAGTATTATATGTAAATGAGATTTTATTATCCCTTTAGTTTTGGTGAATCCTTATATGAGCTTATATCATTTATGGATTTATTTATTATAGAATAACTATATTTCTAATATTCAAATTCATAGCTACCCTTAAGCATCTTTCTAAGGTTTGTTTATGCCAAGATCTAGCCAAAAACATAATTTAATTTTGATAATAAATTCTTCCTCAAAATTCAATATAAATTGTCATTCTACTAATTGTGAGATTCCCATTGAGATTAATAATTATACATGTATTGATAATCAATACCTTTCTATAAATATATCTAAGCCTAAATAATGATATAAATCAATAAAATTTAAATAGATATATAAGGAGCTAAAAATGAAAAAAATTGAGAAGGATAAATGAGATATAAAATAGATATATGTTGAAATGAAAAAGAAAGAGATTGGTCTTATCTTAAAATTAACAGGATATGGAATTTGACTATTGAGACACTTTGATTTAGAGATGATATCTAAATTTTTAAATTTTATTAATGATAAAATGTATGTGATTTTTGGTCCTTATCTAGAAAGTATTGATCTAGATATATATGTTTAAGCAAAATAATGTGGTTGTCAAAATTATCATTGAGAAATTTCTATGCAAGTTTTGAACTACAAATTTTCCTTAGCCCTTAATTAAGCCCCAATATTGAGTTAAAAATAGTAAAAAGAGACAATGGGTGCAAATGAATATAAATGCAAGTGGTGTTAATGATTTCTAATAAAATTATCATTAAATATGGTGAGTTTTGACATAAACATATGGATGACCATGATTAATAGATGTCTTTGTAGTGAGCTTTTGATTATGGACTAAATGCTTGTTAATAGTTGATTTTTTCAATTATGAACTAATGTTCAATGCTCAAAGATGTAGGTTATTAATTAATCTTATTAGAGGATAACTATTTTTATGATCTTTTTATAATTTATGATCATTTGTTCATGTTGTAAAGTGCCTTTTATTGATGCATGTAAATACATAAACTTAGATGTAATTTTAAAAAAATCACACTGTCTGATGATAAATCATCAAAGCTTTGGATTGTTGGATATATAAAGCAATATTGAAAATTTTAAAAATTAGATAGGGGAAACCTCCCAGTTACTACCCACCATCCAATTACCGCTCACTTCATGCTCACTTAATCCCCCCAAAAAAATGCATTTGACCCACTAAAAAACTATATTTAATGAAATAGAAAGTTGTAAAAAAACCAATACATGTTCACAACACAATGTGTAGTTGACCAATGTAGGTAGTCAAGTACACATACATTTGCATTTATAGTACATGTCTAGTTGCACACAAAAATCTCAGTTACAATTTATAAATTTTTTTTATTGTTACAAATACCCTCACTTGTAAAAGGTATCACCCTCAATACATATTAAATATTAATAAATACATATGCACACTTAATGGTGCTTTACATGACATAATGAAAAACTCTGATCAACTCTATGGGATGTGAAATGCACATTCTTCAACACTCTTTTTGTTAGCTACATGTATTAACACCATTCCCTTTAGGTACTTGGACAATTAAATACTGGTGCAAGGCTCCCCTAATAAACATCAAATTCAAATTGTAACACACTAACCCTTCAATGAAGTAAAAAAATTCCTAAGTTTTCACCTTGCAAGTAAATAAACTATGTAACAAGCCATTGCAATAATTTTTTTATTTTCTTTATTGAGAATATAGAAACAAAGATGCATAACATAATACAATAAGGATTCCATATCATTAGTAATTCACAAGTTACAATCATACAAGATTACATACATTTACAAACAAACATAGCTCAATGATCTTTGAAACAAATAGCTTATAGACGGTCCAAGATCCTTCCTTTCAAATCTTGGTTCTTCTATTGTGTACTGTGGAGGAGAAGCATCACTCAAGTGCTTTTGAACTGCCAACCATAGACTCTTAATGTGGTCCCTTGCACATCTATCATCCAATAGATGACCCTTCCCTTTGATGAAGGGATTGGTAGAGTAACCAAATAATGACAACCAAATAAGCATAGTGTTGTGTCCTACATAACTAGAACTTGTAATCCTATAATTTGGAACTAGCATGTAATACTGGATCACGGTGAACTGACAGTGGAGCTAGAGGTAGTCACACTACTTTGGCCAAAGTGTTCTCATTCAGTACTTTGAATGAAGGCCATCTATCACATACACTACTTAGGGATGATTTGACTTAGGCTATCTTAAACTACACATAGGTATTTCCTTCAATGGATAATCTATCATCCCAAAGATAACACACCACCATTTTAACATGCTTGGAATAAACCTACTTAACAAGTAAATACACAAGCTCCCTCCCATACTGGATAAGCAATCCTAGGAGTAAACAAAAGCTATTCTAGTTAAAACAATAAATTAGCTAAGAGTAACACATATGCCACTCATGTTCAATCATATCTAGTATATAATACCTATAATAAACATAAATCTCCTATTATGGAGTACAAACAAGCACATCATAAGAACAATATAACAAGTTCTATTTCCTTTTCATAGCTATTCTAGATTCCCTAAATTCCAATTCTCATAAAAGAAAATTCAAACATTCATAGAGAACAATCTTTCATAAAATAAAATAATAAAAAAAATATCCTCATGCCTGTTATCACTTATCCAATCAATTGACAACAATGTAGCTTCTCCAAACAACAACTAGACTGATTATAGTTTCTTAAGAGATGTCACAATAAAATTCCAATAGTTAAGTTGATCGAATACTTCTCTCAAACAACCAATCTCTCTCAATATAATAAAATATTCTCTCTCTCTCTCTCTCACAAATAAAATTGATAAAATGTAGAGTAAAAAATTGCATCAATATATGCATCCTCAACAAGTGATTGAGAACCACTATTTATATAGCTATTTGGTAACTACTCAGCCTATAGTTTAGGCATGAGTTACTATAGTAGCAAGCATGCATAGAAACACATAAATCACAAAAAAGAGGTGGAGAATATGTAAGCTCATACTCAACAAAAACATCTATAGATCAACCATGCTTGATTGAAAACAAATAGAGACTTATTCAGATCTATACATGGATAATTCAAATTATCTTCAACAATAGACATCTACAAGCATAAGGAATAAAAGGAGATGCCAAATCTTCCATACTATTCTCAAAGTTGGCGCATTTTCCATTCAATTAGAAATAGTCAATAACTAATTTGCAACACCATGCTTTCATCGACTTAGTCTAGGTGTGAGTTGATTCAGATATTTATTTACTTTAACAAAGTCGTCAACTAGTTACTCACGTCTTAATAGATGTTGGTTCAAGATCAAAGAAATGGCACTTTAATTTTGACCAAGTCAAAGATGATCTTACCATAGGCATCGGCTAAGCCTACACCTTGCATCAACCTAATTTAGCAAGCTATAATGGAATATACACGTTCCATAAAGTGTGGTAGCACGAGTAAAAATCGGCTTCTCAAAACACAATCATAAGCAACTTATAATCAACCTTTAATAATCAGCCTCTATTAGGGTAAATGATAGTCGATTCCTAAGCAATTGTTAATATATTAAATATATATTAATATATATATAATACTACATATACATATATATATTAATACCAATATATATGTGTATATATGTATATGTATATTCATATATATATGTTAATATATATTTATACATATACCTTTTTCCACCAAGCAAGTATACATTTGATATACAAATAAGTATAAGCAAGATAATATTCACATAATAAACATAATATATCAATTGTATACATATATATATGTATATAAGTATATGCCTCTATGTACACGTATACATATGTATACCTATATCGATACATTTGTATGGGAATTTCCATTTTCCAACGTACATGTGTATATTGATACATATATACATATGGATATGTGTATATACTATACATGTATATATATGTTGACATTCATTTCACATATTTCCATTCATAATTACCATTGTATTGATAAATGTTTATATGTGGTACATCTATACATGTGCATATACACATTGTTAGATCCTATTGACATATATATGCATACTCCATGTACATTCTTCCTATCAATATAATTGTAATAGTACAAGAAAGAACTCTAAAGATCAAACCGATAAACATCGCCCAATAATGCATTTTAGTAGTAATCAGGACTTTTACTTATGTAAACACATCAACTAAGGATGACTTACCTTCTTCCCACAAACTAAATCAAATCAATTATTCTACTGTGGTGTGTGTATATGCTCAGATAGTTTTGTTACCTGTTATCCGACCAAGATCTTCTCTTGATAGATACTCCCCCTTCGCCTGGAGGAATTGAACATATACCTACAACCACTAACACATGCACACAATAGTCAATTGTTCATAACCTATGCAATATACATAAAACATCTCCAAAGAACTTTATAATATCAATTTAATAACCATCCATTCACATATATTCAATACTTTTCCATGAGATAACTATTGAATATGCCAACTGAGAGGTGGTTGAATTAGTTGTCACAAATTTTAACCTTCAAATCAATCACAAGAACTAATACTTAAAACTGTTTAAATGATTAATCATCAAATGCCAATGTAGAAACTCAAATATAACACATAACATAATAACACCATATTTATGTGGAAAACCCAATGAGGGAAAAACCATGGTGGGGATTAAAGGATTAAATCACACTATAGAGAATATGAAAATCGATTACAAAATGCTCATTGCCTGAAATAAGGCTCACTACCTGAAATAAGGCTCACTACCTGAAACAAGGACTCACTATTTGGAACAAGAACTCACTTTCCAATAGGGCTCACTTCCACAAAGATACAAAGAAGATAAAGAAGAATTGTTACATAGAGAATACAATCCCAATGCAACAAAGGATTCCACCATAGTCACTTGATCAACTTGCATGAATGATAGAGTTCACCTTCTTCTCAGTGCGTCCGATAACTCAACATTAAGCTTCACACTAATCTTCCACACACAACTCACACACACTTTCTGAATAGCATCAATGTCATGTTTGCTCTTTCACTTATCTTCCTTCTTTTCTCTTGTATGTTTTTCATTACTAGCTCATCTTGTATTTATACCATCTCCAACTTTGAAAAAGATAAAAAGTCAGCCATCCAACTTCAAATTCAAATTAGGTCAACACAAAAACATCCTAGGATGGAATTAGAATGAGGGCAACCCACACACACACTTCACCAGGACCCAAAATAGATCCAACACGCTTCATCATCTTTGAAGATAGTGCTTAACATAAGGTCAGCCAAACCAGTTTAAAACACATAGATCAATTAAGCTCAAAATTTACAAAAACCAAAAATATCTTCAATGCAATCAAAACATCTTAACTCTAGAACCACAACTCAAAAGAGTTCATCAAAGAGAAATCCAGACCAACAAATTTTCTCCCGAACGTCAACCAAAACAAAGAAAAAAATAGTTCACAATTGGTGAACACAACTTTAACTTCACAATGAACCAACAACTTTACATCTAGATATAACAACCTTCAACAACCATGAACAACATATCTGAACTGCATGAACATAGGGGAAAATATTGGATCATCATCTAGAGAAACAATTGAATACTTGTAAACTTTCTTTATACAATTTTCTCAATATCCTCAACATATACAACCAACAACAACTAGTAGATAACCAATTGACTAGCTGAAATCAATGAAAACACCTTCATTCCTTTCTCCATTCTTGCAAAAATCTCCCCCTATGCTATTGATGTAAACACATGATGTGAAAACCCATCAAAGGCACCAAACTAGTTCTAAATATACTTCTCAAGATTTATTATTTTTTCTTCTCCCCCTCAGAAGATCATCTTCCTCATTACCTACTTTCTCTCATTGGGTTTCTTTCCTTTTTCACATGATTTCTCTCCCCCTTTGACATCAATGGAAAAGGAAAAAGATATGTTCATTGAATCTTTGTTTGACATGAAAACATAATACTCACAATGACAACACTTGAAACTACCTACTCCCCCTAAGAGGTAGCCACCAAAACATTAGTCCAAAAAGATAGAACCATGAATCCACTAGACTGATGCATATGCTAATGCATCTTATTTTAGAAAGGAGGGATAATAACCCCTAACTTCTCCTAGAGATACTCAAAAGTATCTTTAGGAAGAGCCTTTGTAAATATATTAGCAATCTAATCCTTTTTCGAAACATACTCAAGCTTTATTTTATTCTCTATGACCTTCTCTCTCAAAAAATGATATTTGATAGATATATGCTTCATATTCGAGTGCATCACATGATTCTTCAAAATGTTAATTGCACTAGTATTATCATAGAAAATTGAAATTGGATCATCATATAGCATTGTGATATCTTTCAATGTCTATTTCATCCGTATAACTTGTGTATAGTAAGATGCAACAACAATATACTCAACTTTAGCAGTAGAAAATGAGACTAAATCTTGCTTCTTACCCAACCATGCCACCAATCTACATCCAAGAAAGAATGCACCACCACTTGTACTCTTTCCATTATCTACACATCTGACCCAATCTACATTTGTATAGGAACTAAGTGTAAAGTTAGTATCTTTAGGATACCATAATCCATATAAAGCTTTCTTCAATCTGCACACCATATCTAGTTGATCTATTAACTGAAATCCTTCTGGTTGTTCCATGTAAAATTCTTCTTTCAGCTCACAATTCAAAAATGCTGACTTGACATCCATCTGATAGACTTTAAAATATTTATGAGGAGCCAATGCCAAGAACATCCTTATAGCTTCCATTATTTCTACTAGGGAAAAAGTCTCCTAAAAATATATGCCTTCTACTTGTGAGTAGCCTTTACACACAAGCCTCACTTTGTTTTTGACAACTTCTCCATTCTCATTCAACTTATTTCTAAATACCCATTTTGATCGAATGATATATTTATTTTCGGTCTTGGGACTAATTCCCAAGTCGTATTCTTATCAATCTACAAAAGTTCTTCTTACATTGCTTCCTTCCAATGTTCATCTTTATAATTAATTTCTTTCAATCTCTTGAATAAACAAAAATTGCTTCAACAACTTTTCTTTTGGTTAACATGCTTTTTCTCTTATCTCCAATAATCTAATTTTCTGAATGATTCCTCTGTGCATATTTCGGTGTCTGAGGGGAGATCACCAGAGCATCTTCTTCTCTTTCATTCTATTCATCTAGCTTTTTCCACTCATCTTTATCCTATTCTTCTACAATTTCTTCTATTCTTGCACAATCATGTTCATGAAATACATATCCATCAATATCAATAGAGTTATTCATTGTCTCATCAACCTTTACATTTCATCTCTCTATAATATTTCTCAGTATTTTATTGAAACATCTTTACGCCTTGCTTTTAGTAGAGTATCCAAGAAATATTCCTTCATCACTTCTTGCATCAAACTTTCCCAAAGTTTCCTCATCTCTTTTGATATAGCATTTGCTTCTGAATACCTTGAAATATTTAATTGTAGGAATTCTTTCGTGCCATAGATCATAGGGAGTCTTTGTATTGTTTTCTATTGCTTGAACTTGATTGAACACATAAACAAAAGTATGAATAGATTCTTTCCAGTAAAATTTTAGTAAACCAGCTTCAGTGATCATTGATCTAGCGGCCTCTTGAACTATTCTATTTTTCCTTTCAACAACTCCATTCTATTGATGAGTTCTTGGAGTAGATAACTGTCTCTTTATTCCATGGACTTCACAAAACATATTGAACTCATGGGAGGTGAATTCTCCACCTCTGTCAGATCTTAAGAATTTTATCTTCAAATTCACTTCATTTTCAACCATAGCCTTGAATGCCTTGAATCTATCTAATGCATTTGATTTCTCTCTATAAATGTAACCCATGTATATCTAGAATAATCATCAATTAAAAGCATAAATACCTTTCACCAAGTAGAATTCTCACTCTCATAGGACCATAGAGATATTTATGAATAAAATCTAGTAGTCTGGTAGTAGATTGTTCCTTTTATTTGTAATGATTTCTTGCTTGCTTTCCAAACTAAAAATTCTTGCAAATAGCATTACAGGCTTTGTAATTCTTGGTAAATCTCTCATAGCCTGAATAACACTAATCCTTGCCAAGTTATCAAAATTTATGTGACACATTCTCCTATTCCATAACCAACTATCATTTATCTGAGTCATAAAGCATTGTCCATCAACACCCTTGTAATACCCCTCCGTGTCGGTTGTTCTGAACTTTTGTGTGAGTATTTGTGTGTGCTTCATTGGTTACTGTGTTATTTGATTATGTGGAAAATATAATATGTTAGTAATCATGTTTAAATAATTAATTAAATCATAAGTGATTTGCAAAGTTATTTAAAATGTGATAAGAAATTAAAATCAGAATCAATTAAGTTAAATCAAATGATTTAGAACAAATGATCAAATCAAACTAATTAGTTAAAAGTAAAAGTGATATTATTAGATAAATTGATTTAAATTATCATGTTAAATTGAAGTTAACAATAATTATGAACAAATAATCTTGAAAAGATAATTATTTTGGATACTTATTTAGAATCTTGCAAATGGTTGATTTTAATTATTTTAATATGAAAGTAATTATTTAATAATGTATTGTGGAGATAATGAATATATATATATATATATCAAATAAAAGTTCAATTTTGAGGATTTAAATTTATTTAATTTTAATCATATGCATGAAAAAGGAAACAAAAGGAATTAGAGGATTAATAATTATTTTGAGTTATTTCTTGAGTTGTGACTTTTGGTATTCGCTGGAAGAGGAAATGGAAGAGACTTTGTGTGAGATTTTATTTAGAGGATTTTAGAGTTGGAGGGGGGATTTGCATTCTCTTTCCAATAGATTTTGGGAGAAATTTAGCAGTCAATTTCTGTTATAGTGTGCATTCTCTTATTATTCTATGAATTCATTGAGGCATAAGATTGGAGTTGAGGGGAAGATATTGGAGCTGCTGTTGGAAACATTCGTTGGCGGAGGATTGGATCGGCGAAAGGGATAGAGCTTCTACAGATCTTCTTCAAACACAGGATGCCAGGTTCTTTTCATTTATTTTATTTTTATTTGTTGTAGCATCAAATAAAATAGAAATTGATAGAAATTGTTTCGCTGTGGGGATCGGGATTGTTGTTTGTTAAAATGGAATTTGGTTGGGTTCTGGACCGTCAATTATTAGATTGAAGTTTTGCTGGGAGTTTGGGACTGTTGTTTATTTAAATGAAATTATTTGTTGGTTTTTTTACTGTTGATTATTAAAATGAAACTATGATTGGAATTCTGGAAATAACCAACACTACTGTAGTTTTGTTTAAATCAATTTAAGAATAATTCTTTTGCTGGGAATTCAGGGTTGTATTGATATATATATATATATATCCTTTTGCAAATGCATTTTGTGTATAGATGTAGGTGTGTACAGTAACTAGTAAAATGGATTATTATTCTCTGTTTTTTAAATATTTTTAAATACAGTATATATATATATATATATATGATATATATATATATTATACGTACATATATATACATATATAAATATAGAGAGAAAATTTATTTTTATTAGAGTTTGAATTTCGCCGTCGGACTGGCCATTGTTTTGTTTTTTTTATATAAAACAAAAATAAAAATAAAAATAAAAATTATATATTGGTTGAGTGGTGGGTCGGCCTCGGCCGTACCCACCACCCCACCCAGCCGGTAGTGGTACCGCGCGGCAGTCTGCGGACTGTCCGCGGCCGGACATCAATGTCGTGGCTTTTGGGTGACCGTCCGTTTCCAAAAAAATAAAAATAAATAAACATATAAATATTAACTGCTTACTGTGTAACACGGAAATTTGTGTTGTTTATAATATGTGAATATGCATTAATAAATATTAATAAATATATATATATATATATATATATATATATATATTGATTTATTGATGTATTCAATTATAATTGTATGTCACAATTTTACTGTGATAGTAATTTAATTAATTCTGTCTGTAAACAGATAGTTTCACTTTCTAGTATGAGATAAATAAAATTTTATTATAGTGAAGATATGGAAATAGAAATGAACTTCTATTAATTTGTTAAATTGTGAACTTTGATAGGATAATATAAGGGAAATCTGTGAATATATATGTACCAGCATTGATCGTTT
>VDFB02108337.1:0-81632 GCA_007258455.2 Sequoia sempervirens
TATAGTGGTAAGTTGGATTCAAATGAATTTCTTGATTGGATAGCAAAGATGGAGAAGTACTTTGATTTTGAAGGTACCACCGAAGACAAGAAGGTGAAATTTTCTTGTACAAAGTTGAAAGGACATGCATCCCTTTGGTGGGAACATTTGTAGACAGATAGGAAAAGAAGAGGAAAGGAGAAGATAAAATCATGGGATTAGATGGTGAATAAGTTAAAAACTGTTTATGCTTGCAAATTATCAGATCAATTTGTTCTGGAAGTTGCAAAATTTCAAGCAGAAGGAATCAAATGTGACAAAATATACTGGGGAGTCCTACAAGAAGAATATCAGATTTGAACATTCAGAGGATGAGGTCAAGCAAGTATCCAGATATGTGAATGGCTTGAGGCTGTCTATATAGGATGAGATTAGTTTGATCAAATTGTTGAGTATGGAAGAGGCATATTTATGTGCCCTAAAAGTAGAAAAGAAGTTGAATGAAAGACATGAGTAAAGATAGAGAGGAAGAGGTGGAAGATTTCAGAGAGGAAGAACTTTTACTAGAGGAGGAAGATAATCTTTTGTAGATCAAAATAAAGATAAGGAAGTCAGTAAAAATGATAATTTGTACCGTAGAGATGATGGAAACTCCTATCAAAGAGAAGGAATTAGTGGTTACCAGAATGAAGGTTATAGAAAAGATGATAGAGGACAAGAGAAAAGAGTATTTAGGGGAACTTAGTTAAAGTGTGGTGGAGAAGGACATAGAGCATTTGAATGTAATCAAGGAGAGACAAGCAAAAAGATAGAGAATAATAGAAGGACAACCTTTGTTGAGGAAGATCATGTCAGACCATCTAATAAATTGTAAGAGGGAGAAGTGTTGGTGAACAGAAGAGTATTGTGTCAAAGTGAGATGGATCAAGAGCCGTTGTAGAGAAAGAATTTGTTCTAGACCAAATGCAAGGTGGCTGGTAAATGTTGCACAGTGATTATTGATAGTGGAAGCTTTGAGAACCTGGTTTCTGAAGAAATGGTGACCAAATTGAAGCTGGAAAGATTGAAACACCCGAAGCCCTATCATATAGCATGGATACAAGATGAGCATAAGATACTGGTAAGTGAACAATGTTTGGTGAAATTGAAGATAGGAAATTATCATGATGAAGTTTTGTGTGATATAATGCTTATGGATGTATGCCATGTTTTGTTGGGAAGGCTTTGGTAGTATGATAGATAGGCTTTTCATGATGGAAAGAAGAACACATATACCATTGTTGCTAATGGGATGAAGTAGACTTTGTTGCCATTGGAGGATATTCCTAAAGTTGAGGTTTGTATGAATGCTAGAATTTTTTTGGTTGATGGAAGGATATTTCTGGATGGACTGAGACATGAGAACATATGCTATGCCTTGGTTCCTAAGAAGGTTGAAGACTCGAAGCATGTAGAAGAACAAATGAAGGAGATAAAGGAGATGCTAGCAGAATATGAAGAGATCATTTTAGATAATGTACCTAATGGATTTCCACCTATGAGGAGTAGTCATTGCATGGATCCAATTCCTGTAGCTAGTTTTCCTAATAAAGTAGCACACCAGATGACACTGGAAAAAAATGAAGAGTTGACTAGAAAGTGAAAGAGTTGTTGAAGAAGGGTTTGATCAAAGAAAGCTTAAGTCCTTGTGTAGTACCTGTTGTGCTAGCACCTAAGAAGGATGGAGAATGGAGGATGTGTATAGACTCTAGAGCCATAAACAAAATCACAGTGAAGTATAGATTTCCTTTACCCCAGATGGATGACATTATGGATTGCTTGAGTGGAGCTAAATAATTTACAAAGATAGATTTGAAGAGTGGATATCATCATATCAGAATCAGAGAATGGGATGAGTGGAAGACAACATTAAAGAAAAATGAAGGATTGTATGAGTGGTTGGTGATGCCCTTTGGACTGACAAATGCACCGAGTACTTTCATGAGGCTGATGAATGAGGTATTGAAGAAATTATTGGGTAAGTTTGTTATTGTCTATTTGGATGACATCTTGATTTTTCAATAAGACTAGAGAAGAACATTTGTTGCATATAAGACAAGTTTTGCAAAGGTTGAGAGAATAGCAGTTGTTGATAAACATCAAGAAGTGTAGTTTCATGAAGAAAGAAATGGTATATCTAGGATTTGTAATATCTATAGATGGATTGAGGATGGATCCTAAGAAGGTAAGAGCAATTGTTGAATGGCATACACTGGAAATCATTGGAGAGCTAAGATCATTTCATGGATTGGCTAGTTTCTACCAAAAGTTCATTAGGAATTTCAGTTCTATTTGCAACCCTATGACAGAAACAATGGAGATAAGAAGGATTTTAGGTGGACATCTAGAGCAGACTGGAGTTTTGAGTTGTTGAGACAGAAGGGACTAAGCAACCTGTGTTGGATTTACTAGACTTTAGTAAGGTATTTTAGGTAGACTGAGATGCAAGTGGAAATGCAATTGGAGTAGTATCAAGTCAAGAAGGAAAACCAGTAGCTTATTTCAGTGAGAAATTGAATGATGCTAGGAGAAGGTATTCAATGCACAACCAAGATTTTTATGCCATTGTTCAAGCCTTGAAGAAGTGGAGACATTACTTGTTTCCTAAGGAGTTTGTGTTGTATACAGATCATCAGGCGTTGCAGTATTTGAATAGTCAAGGTAAGTTGAATTAGAGACACATGAGATGGGTAGAATTCTTGCAGAGTTATACTTTTTTTTTGAAACATAGGAGTGGAAAGTCAAATAGAGTTGTTGGTGCTTTGATTAGGATAAGGAATTTACTAGCAGAGATGAGAGTGGAGGTATTAGGCTTTGATGAATTGAAGAACTTGTATGAGGAAGACCCAAATTTTGCAGAACCTTGGAGAGCTTGTAAAGAACCAGCCTTGGAAGATAGGAGTCAGTGGTTGGATTATTTTATTTAGGAAGGTATGTTGTTCAGAGGGAATTAGTTGTGTATACCCTAGAGTTCAATGAGGGATAGCTTGGTGAAAGAAAAACATAGTGAAGGATTGGTAGGACACTTTGGAATTGATAAGACAGTAGCATTAGTAAATGAGAATTACTTGTGGCCACAGATTGATAAGGATGTTAGGAAATTTGTGTAGAGTTGTAGAGTTTTTCAAGTTGCAAAAGGGAGTAGTCAGAATGTTGGAATGTATAAGCCTTTGATAGTTCCAAAGAGACCTTGGGAGGATATCAACATGGATTTCATACTTGGCTTACCAAAGACAAATAGAGGTAATGATTCTATATTTGTGGTGGTGGATAGATTTTCTAAAATGGCACATTTCATACCTTGTAAGAAGACAACAGATGGAGTACATGTAGCAAAAAAAAAATTACTGAGATGTTTGGTTGGAGAGAAGACCGGAAGTTGGGATTTAGTCCTTGCACAAGCAGAGTTTGTTTACAATAATTCAATGAACAAGAGTACCGAAAAGACACCTTTTGAGATTATCACTGGAGTTCATCCTAGAGGTATATCAGAATTGTGAGACATTAGTAAGGAAGATAAAAGGAGTGCAGAAGTAGAGGAATTTTTAGAACACATGAAGAAAGTGCATACTCAAGTAAAGTAGCAATTGGAGGGCATGAACCAGAAGTATAAGGAGTGAGCAAATGAAAAGAGGAGACATAAGGAGTTTGAAGTTGGAGATGAAGTAATGGTGTATTTGAGGAAGGAAATATTTCCAATTGGCACATACAATAAGCTCAAGATGAGCAAGTTTGGACCCTGTAATATTTTGAATAAATTTGAGTCTAGAAATGCATATGAAGTGGAGTTATCGGATGGCGTGGGTATATCACCTATATTCAACATTGCAGATCTATATTAGTACCATTAAGCAGAATTTAGTGAAGACAGTGAAACATAATTAGAGGAACAGTTTCCTAAACAGTTCAATCAGATGGGATAGAAGAGACTTTGGATATTAGAGATGGGAGGAGAACACGTGGAAGATAGTACAAAGAATATCTTGTGAAGTGGAAAGGAAAATTGGTGGAGGATTCTTCTTGGATTTCTCAGGCTGAGGTAGACAGTAATTGTTTTCCTTTAGCCCCAACAAAGTGAGGGACTCACTTTTCAATCAACCTCAGATATCTAATGCAGAAGCATCCTTGGTTCTTAGCATTCCTACATCAAACAAAAAATATTTGTATTTCAGTTTGTTCTTGTTTCAGTTCTTGTTTAGTTCAAGTTGGCAGATTCGGTATTTCTTCATACTTGCTCACTAGACCTTGCGGACCTATGTTTTCATCGTGGAAATGTTCATTTTCCTTATTACAAGATTTTAACATGATTGGATCTTTTTCCGGCAAGTTATCACTTCCGAATTTAGTGGTAGTTTCTTGAATCGACACTAGAATAATTTTCAAGCCTAATGGCTAGTTGGATCGCTCATGGATCTTTCCCATAACTTGCGGATCCTTACCGTGTGTTTTGAATTGTTTCGTGGAGTGTCCCCGACCTTAATTATAGACTGTCCATAGTTCATCCTATGCGTTCATTGAGGAGTAATTCAAATTTGGGGCCGACCTATTTCATGCACACGTTACGTTTCCTTCATTGAAGATTGTAATGATATTTGGCAGACACGGATGATTCTGGATCTCCATATATGATATAAATCATTGTAACCGATCATTAGGAAGGCAATTAGAGGAATATTAGATTTGATATGTAATATTTTTGCTTGCATCAAGGAGCATATAGGAATATTGTATTTTAAGCATGTTATATCAAGCCTGTGAGCCCAATCTATAAACCAGGATGTTTCCAATCGACTGTAATTGAATTTTCAGATAATAAGAAAGTTTGAATCTGTATTTTCCTCCATAATCTGTGTTGCTTCTTTTGTGTAGCTCTTGTTGTAAGATCTGGATTGTTCTCTTTAAGGACCCTCCTATCATGATTGTACCACATTTGATCCATCTCAATCACATTTAAAAGTGTGCCACTAGGCACTCTCCTTCCTTGGACTTATGGACCCTTTCTCCTCATCATTTCTTTATCCCAAGTATATTTTGGCTTCATACTTCTATTTTGGGACCTTTGAATAGTTTTAGGTTTATACCACTAGGCACTGTGTGCCTTATATTTTGAGACCGTGCATGCGGTATTAGCTTTTATTTTATAGATTTATTCTATGTACAATGTGTATTTAATACTTCATCATTTGTGACTATAAGATAGATTCATGACATACACAATATATTTGTTTATACATGCTTTGATGCCTATATATTGGAATGACATACACCATTTTTTTTACACATCTCTATTAGGCCATCCTAAACTATTCTATTTGATTGTTATACTATGACAATGAGCTTATAATGGCACATCTTTCAAGTCACATTTGGGGAACCATAGAATTCCCTTCTTTATATCTAGACTATAACCTTATCTTTACGTGTGGGGGATCATGCATCCCTCCTTCTACCTTTGTGATATTATAAATATACTATTTAAAACTAGGATATTATACATCCATCATGTAGGGTGAATTAAATTTTCCCTTTTACATGTATATTATTTAATGATATTTCATACATGGGGCCTCTTATTCAGTTTGAGATTTCAATAATTACATATTTTATATTTTTCTCATTTGATCCATCTCAATCACATTTAAAAGTGTGCCACTAGGCACTATGTGCCTTATATTTTGAGACCACAGATGCGGTATTACCTTTTATTTTATATATTTATTCTATGTACCATGTGTATTTAATACTTCATCATTTGTGACTATAAGATAGATTCTTGACATACATCATTTTTTTTTACACATCTCTATTAGGCCATCCAAAAAATTATTCTATTTGATTATTATACTATGACAATGAGCTTATAATGGCACGTCTTTCAAGTAACATTTGGGGAACCATAGAATTCCCTTCTTTATATCTAGACTATAACCTTATCTTTACATGTGGGGGGTCATGCATCCCTCCTTCTACCTTTGTGATATTATAAATATACTATTTAAAACTAGGATATCATACATCCATCATTTAGGGGGAATTAAAATTTCCCTTTTACATGTATATTATTTAATGATCTTTCATACATGGGGCCTCTTATTCAGTTTGATATTTCAATAATTACAGATCTTATATTTTTCTCATTTGATCCATCTCAATCACATTTAAAAGTGTCCCATGTTAGGCATTATTTTTCCTTAGACTTATGGACCCTTTCTCCTCATCATTTATTTATCCATTATATTTTGGCTTCATACTTCTATTCTGGGACCTTTGCATAGTTTTAGTTTTATACCACTAGGCACTATGTGCCTTGTCAACCTCTATGCACACTCATGCTTTTGGATAGTATATTGTGGGGCATATTCCTATCCTAATACTCAATATACTTGTACATGAGTTACTAGGATATTGAGGGTTGGACCACCATTTATACTCATTTTAGAGGAAATATTATTATATGTCAATGCTACCTCCAACCCATATGCTTATACTATGCATTCTTTACACTTATCTCTACATTCTTACATTTACATATTATTCAATTATTATGATTAAATTTTTACATATTAATATGTGAAATGAGACTAATTCTCAAATTTAAAATGCAATGATTTAAATTAATTTCCTTAGATGAATTCTAAAACTTTTATGCACAAATTTTAATATGATATTTAAAGCTCAATTAAAGACTCTGAAATCTAAATTGCATATAATAAACTAATCAACAAACTGTGTTCAAATACATTCAATCATGCTGTCAATAAATTATTAATTCAATGAACTAAAGGTTTTAAAACACTTCATTGCTCAGATAATTTATAAAGCATTAATACTTATCTTTTTGAAATGTGCAGAAGAAATCCCCAACTATTGTTGGAATGGTCCTTGGTTCAGCCTCTTCTGTTTGTGAGCAGTCTAGGAGAAAAGAAGACTTTGCTTCTCTACACGAGTGCTAGTTCCACCAGAACAATGCTCAACACTTGTTCCACAAAACCATGCCCTGGTCAGGACCATCCTGAGGGCACGTGCACTTGTACCCCGGGTTGGACACCCACTGTAGGAGTGCCCCTTCTCCGTCCTGCTCACAACCTGCTAACCTGGAACCCTATTCCCACAATGTGTTGTACTTGTTTTTTTTTCCTCCTTCTTGTGTTACTTTCCAAGTCTCACATGAATTCTTATATAAGCCTTAAGGGGTGGTTTCCAAACCATCACACCCTTTCACAAAGGCTGCATTTAATTATTTAAATAAATAATTATGTTTTTACCTTCTTAGGAGAGTTTTTTACATATATTCTTTATTAATATCTCTTTTAATCAAAGGATCATAATATCCTTTGTTCTGCCTTTAATTTTAAAGGATTATTTCATAACTTTCTCTTCTCTTGGGGAAAGAGTCACATAACAATTATCCCCTTTTAAATTAGCTGTTGTCCTCAGTAGCACAAGAGATGCATCTACATCACAACTCAAAAAACACATAATCAATAATTAAAGAAGCTAATATTGAATATAAGTATTCTTCATAATATTTATATATATTTACTTCATCCATATCCTTTAATTCATAGATATATCACTTTTTCAATTGCATTTCAAGTTAACAAGTAATTACGAGAAAATCTATTTTATTTTTTATTTTTTATTTTTTTTCAATGACAGGAGCTATACATACAAACATCTTAGGAATTTACAATCAAACAAACTAATGGTATTTTATGTTTTTACTCACATATATTACAACCTTATCAATTTTCTCTCATGCAACCAATTTTCTTTAATATAGATATTTTAATCACTTACATGTAACTTCAACATTAAATTCACAAAATTATTATCATGTGTTGACATAACACTTACCTAGTAAATGACATGAATATCCCATACTATGTAGTCACTCACCGTTGAACTACATATAATATATATACTCAAAATATATTCTAAGATGATAATCATGCATTCTGGACTACATGAGTATCCTCTTTTCCTATATGTCAAGTATAATTGAATTAAAACAAGTTTCCCCAAAAAGAGTTTATATATTATTTTCTATACAATACTTTATAGGACACATGTATAAAGTTATTGGGTTGATCGGGTCCAATAACAAAGTACGATAGAATAAAATATGGTAATCTTTCAAGGAATCTTAACATGAATAGAAAAATAGTAAATTATTAACATGCATAGAGTACTTCATAGAGAATCATCAGAACTAATCTTTCATTTAATGTAACCAAAGTGCACCCATCTAGAATAAAACTAGAATGCACTTGATATATGTAGGTAGCCCCCCTTATTATTTTTAACACATCAAGGCCCATGTTCCATGAGATAAGACTCATTCAGGGCTATATTAAGTGATACTACTTGACAATTGGATTATATAAACTTGAAGACTTACTTGTTATTAAATATTATGTAGGAACACCTTATATCCTTATGATAATAATATGTATACACATGTTTATGTGATGAGACAAGGGTGGGTAGATCACTACAAACCTCTCAAAGAAAAGAATTAGGCTTAACTATTATTCCCATAATTAATTACATCATTTATCTTATGAAGAGGTTTTTTTTTTTAAAGAAGAGGGAAATCACTAAAGTGAGATTTTACAACTATTTCAACAAATTTTATGTTGAGATATGAGCCATGATTTAATCTACAAACATTAATACTAGGTTAGACATTTGAAAGCTTTGTTTAATTCTTAAAATTTCATGTTCAATCAACCCAACACATAATAGATCACACAAAATCAAGAACCCACCAAGGATTCACTATGATCTCATAACTATGACACATGATCATGATTATTTTAGAAATTTTAGATATAAAATTATAATTATGTCCCAAAGGTTTACTATGTATATTAAGGAAGACCCACTCTACGATGAGCTATATAATAGTCAACTTTGTGTGAACCATCATGGTTTTTATTTGTATGTTTACAAAAATAATGAAAATCAATAATGAGGGATTTAACTGGACACTCATCAACTGGTACTATTTTTATTTATTTATTTATTTTTAATGTCTAAATTATCATAGTTACAACTAGCCCTTCTATAATTCCATGAGTTCATAGTATTTAAGCTCAAGAACACTATAGTATATTTTAAAAATTAAAGGTGGTTTCTCCCCTTTTAAATTGATCATGTCCCCATGTATGATACTAATGTTCAAAATCATATTATGGGAGTTAAAGATGTGAAAATGATCCTTGAACCTGTGGGTTATGAGCCCACCAATGCTAATGCATATACTATCTTGACCAACTTGAGAGTGACATATAACACCATGAAAAATTCTTATACTACTAGACAATCCAATATCAACTATAGAATTTATATGTAAGTGGACACTTGTGGATCAAGGGGTCATATGTAATGATTACCAAACATAGTAATTCCATGCAAATTGTGGGTTATGGGGCTATAATGTTACTTTTGAATAAACATGACAAGCATAGTAAAGCCACTCAAGATAAATAGAAAAATAATTGATATTTAGTATGGTTACACAATTTCCACCCTAAAATATTCTTATTTCAAACACAACTACAAATATGAACTCAAATACCACTAAAATGATCATCTCTTGGTTGAAATCTTAGAATAGATAAACTAATTTTCCAAGAGCTTCATGAATCATCCAAAGCTATATGCAAATTTGATATTTAAGATTTTTATGACTATATATATAAATTCAAAATATTAAAATATTCCTTTTTTATGTGGTGATCCTCTTTACTCAATGATTGATCATATGGTGATTCAATGTGACTCCTAACTATCAACCAAAGTTACTAATTTGTTTCTCGAGTTTTTTTTTTTAATTCTCATGTGTAATGTTTTGTCTATGAGGAACGAATTACTTTTGTTTGACTATTTTATTTATTTAAGAGGAATTATGTTTCATGATATCTATCATCCCTTTAATTAGTTTGCTTCTTAATTGAATCTATCAAGATTTTGGTTCAATTAGAACTCCATAAAAAATTGTTATCTTAAAATTTAATTCTATTCTATTCTATTCTTAAAATAAGAATGTCAATTTGACATGGGTATATAAATAAACGTAATCTCATTAGAGTTCTTATGTGAAAATTTCAATGGCACGGCATGGATGGTTCTATATTTAGTCATTTGAATTCGATAACCAACATGAAATGCATCGATTTTATAGCCTCATGAGTGAGACAGGAATAACGTTGCAAATATTTTTCCAAATGTGAGGGCATCCTTCTCCCAAGTAATAATGATCTCAGACGGCTTTAGAAAATGAATGAAGCGGAAAGGCTTCCCTTCCACGAACCTCCTCTCTCTCATTTTCATTTGAAGCTTATAGATATAGTTATTGCCAAACTTACTCATAATAGTATGCAAAAACTAGAGTTGGACTCAAGAGCATGATCAATCGTACATATCGCTAGATGTTTCAATGCATTGTCATCTTAGCTAACAGATGGAATTGTGGCTTAAACACCATCAAGCTCTAATATTTCCTTATTCTTTGGTAAGGGTATGCTACATTCCCCAAAATCTATGGAAGATATACTTCTACTTTTAGGTGTGGAGTTGGTTAAAATGTCTGTCTATATGGGGAAGATGTTTCATATATATTAAATGAACCAGATTTTCTCTGAAAGAGTATTGAGTGAGAATAATATTGGGTCTCAGTGTGATATGAAATACTTAAAACATAAAGCCTTTGATAATAAATTTTCTATGATATAAAATAATTAGTGTGCTACTTCACACTAAGAAAATAATGAATTTTAATTTGATACATAAGTTTAAATGATAACACACACAAGGACTAGTGATAGTCACACTACCGGCAAGACAAACTTTGCATGCAATGAACAATATGGAAGCAATAATCACAAGAAAACATCTGCTCAGACAGCTTTCAAAAGCGTCTACCTGAGACAAGAACGGAAATGCTATACACACAGGAATTCGTATCCATCGGGGTGACATGAAAGGCCATATTAAATTGTCACTTCTAGGTGAATGAAAAAAGAGAAGGTATTTTTTATGATCGCAAGAGCAACTAAGAATCCTGATTTTTATTACTTGCAATAAGAACCCGCAGGAACATATTATTGTTACTTTCAAGATCACTTACAATAAGAATCCACAAACACGGATTACTGTGAACCATGAACTCAACTGTAGGACAATGGCACAATGCTTCAGGATAATTTTTTATTAGGTATTTAGCCTATGGTCAACCAACCACTCATGATTTCCCTGCAAAAAATCTTTGTGTCACGTTCCATCATATCATAATTTAAAGAATTTGGTGGTGCAGATTAAGGCAATGCCAAGGGAAATCTGGCAATATAGAATGTGTCTAAAATATACAGATACTGGGGGAATCTGATGGTAAATTCTTTGAGTTTGCAGGGGTTGTGCATGGTATAATTTGTTGAAGATTTTAGTGCATTAACAGAACATACCGAACTTGAACTATATTTGAACTTGTTGAATTATATTATTGGACTCCGCCTGAAGATTTTTGTGAAAGGGTTTTTTTTTAACTGGTCCTAATTTGAATCCTAATTAATTTTCAAAGGTAAAAAATATATTTCTTAATGCAATTTATGGGAAAAAATGCTGAATTTGAATCTTCATTATTTTAAAAAATTATTTCTCAGTGTAATTGACAGGAATTTAAATGAAAAAAAATTCATAACTTGTAAATTTAATAGAATTCCCTATGAAATCAATAATTGAGATACTTGAGAAGTAAAAAATTTTAACTCTTAGGAAAGAAAAGATAAATAGTTCATGAAACCCTAAATTGATTTTACCCTTTAAGATGATGCATAAAAGTAACTTTTTTTTATTATTATCAAAAAAAACTTTTATTATTATTATTATTTCTTTGCAAAAAATGAATGTAATTAAATTTAAACTATTAATATTTAAGAGTCTCTTTATTTTACTTATACTATTATTATTATTTATTTAAATAAATAAATGTAACTATTATAATATTTTAATCTACTTTGCAAAATAAATGCAGCCAAATAAATGGATTGAAAAGCTCTGATACCAAATGAAATGAAGACTAATTCTCAAATTTAAAATGTAATGATTTAAATTAATTTCCTTAGATGAATTCTAAAACTTTTATGCACAAATTTTAATATAATATTTAAAGCTCAATTAAAGACTCTGAAATCTAAATTGCATATAATAAACTAATCAACAAACTGTGTTCAAATACATTCAATCATGCTGTCAATAAATTATTAATTCAATAAACTCAAGGTTTTAAAACACTTCATTGCTCAGATAATTTATAAAGCATTAATACTTATCTTTTTGAAATGTGTAGAAGAAATCTCCAACTATTGCTGGAATGGTCCTTGGTTTAGCCTCTTCCATTTGTGAGTAGTCTGGGAGAAAAGATACTTTGCTGCTCTACACAAGTGTTGGTTCCATCGGAACAATGCTCAACACTCATTCCACAAAACCATGCCCTGGCCAGGACCATCCTGAGTGCACGCACTTGTACCCTAGGTTGGACACCCACTGTAGGAGTGCCCCTTCTCCGTCCTACTCACAACCTGCTAACCTGGAACCCTATTCCCACAATGTGTTGTACTTGTTTCTTTTCCTCCTTCTTGTGTTACTTTCCAAGTCTCACATGAATTCTTATATATAAGCCTTAAGGGGTGGTTTCCAAACCATCACACCCTTTCACAAAGGCTGCATTTAATTATTTAAATAAATAATTATGTTTTTACCTTCTTAGGAGAGTTTTTTACATATATTCTTAATTAATATCTCTTTTAATCAAAGGATCATAATATCCTTTATTCTGCCTTTAATTTTAAAGGATTATTTCATAACTTTCTCTTCTCTTGGGGAAAGAGTCACATAACAATATGATTACATGCTTAGATTAGATTTAATATTCATGAGTGTTTCCCCAAATTTTGATAACACATTGTATCATGTGTATTCAACAATTTTTTTGGGTTCGAGGGTATATATCCTATTACTAACATTCATATGTTTAGATATGTGCATGATTATGGGTGGTTATAGAGGCCTTCTTGTGTAAAAAGGTATACAAAAAGGGGAATTCACATGTGATCATATCCTCAAAGGGTCCATTACTCTATATGGAACTCATGAGGATATTTCATTGGTGTTTTTTGTGAATTTAAATTGGTATTGTAGAAGTTGGTGTCCCTATAGAGGCTCTTGTAACCTTGTCCATTTTTATCTCATAATCCATAAGTGTTGCACAAAGGTAAACAAAACTATTATATTTTAGGAAAATTATTTTTTCAAGAATGAATGAGATTATTTTTCAATGAATTCTAAAATGGGATTTTAATTTTAGAGAGCCAATAACACATTTTTTTAGGGATTGTTTGAAATATTTGATAAAATCTCTCACCTTTTCTTGTAGTGCTTGCTCACAATGAATTATGCCAGTGAAATTGAAAAAAATATTTATTTGGATTTGGAAATAATATAATTTTTTTTTGTCATGTAAAATATCCTATTGGAACCATAAGCTATGGAATAGAACCACTGAAGGGAAATTTTTTTGAGTTAATTGTGGAATATCCTACAAATGATGTGACCATCATAAACATATTCCAAGAAAAAGAAGTAAAATATACTAACATAAATGGTTGGATCTCCTTTGTCATAATATAGAAGAAGGTGTGGGGATTTGAAATTGGGAGGATATGGATGGGATAAAATTTGATAAGATATGCTATTGTGATTAATATCCATGGTTACTTCTCAAGAATTTGTAGGTAAGACATCAATTTTTTGATACATTTGTCCAATATGGTATAAAAAAATGGGCATAATGGGATTTGATGAAGGATAAGAGGGAGGGGGAGGAGAAGGATAATCATGAGATTAATTAGGTGTAGAAATAAAGGGAGAAATATGGAAGAATTGTGATAGAAATAAGAAAGAAAAGGTTTATAAGTACGTTCAATAAAATATGGTAGAGGAGGAATATATCTAGAATCAGGAGGAGAAGAAATGATTGTCATGAAGATGTTAGTGTAAGATAGTATGTGGGTAGGATGAGAAGTGGATAGTATGGAATGGGGTGGAAAAATCATGGTTTTGGTCACAAAATAGGGAAAATGACTACAAGGGTAAATGAAAGCTTTGGTAAAGAAGAGGTTTTCTAGAATAATTAGGAGTAATGGAAGATAGGGGATGTATAAATCATAGATTAGGAAAGGTAGTGACATGAATAATAGTATAATTGTTAGAGATGATCTCAATAGAATGGAATATGTTGGAAGAAGGGAAATAGCCATGAATAATGTGTCTAATATTTTTCATGAATTCAAGCCATATAGGATGGCACGAGGATGTGATACCCAAATATTCAAGAAGATTGGATAGGAGGGTTAGTACAAGAAGTTGGATCCACGTTGATAGTAAAAAATGTAGGGTAAAAAGTTATTAGGAAAAATGTATATCTACCCATTAAAATTCTAATACCTACCTTTTAGAAATGTACTTTTGATTATGTTAAGGAAATATAAACCTAATGGGTATTAATTATAAATGAAAATTTGTTAAGGGTCCCCACAAAGAAAATGAATATTCATTCATGAGAGAACACCCATTTTAGAAAATTGTTTACTTTTTCTTTTGATCCCCCAACAAGCATTTTTCCACTATCATTTCACAACACAATGATGAGAGTTGGAAGCTAGCACACACAAAAAATTGACTATGGAGACCATAATGCCAACTAATATTGACCTCCTCCCTATATAATTGAAAAAAAATATTTTGAGGTAGGTATTTATATTTTAGTGCATTTTTTAGGTTTTCTAGTTTTTAGGGTTAAAAAATTAGGTTTTAAGGATTAAGCTTTAGGTTTTCAAGGATTAGGGTTTAGGGACTATGGTTTAGGGTTTTAAGAAAATTAGGGTACACTTGTATATTATTTAAATAAATTTAAATGGGGTAAATTTAGTATATGAATGAGGTATTTCTATAGCTAGAAGTGTTTATTTAAATTTATTGGATGAACCTACATTGATTAACCTAAAAAACCTACATCAAAACATATCTCAAATTAG
Source organism: Sequoia sempervirens (assembly GCA_007258455.2). Taxonomy (NCBI): domain Eukaryota; kingdom Viridiplantae; phylum Streptophyta; class Pinopsida; order Cupressales; family Cupressaceae; genus Sequoia; species Sequoia sempervirens. The sequence goes on from VDFB02108337.1 coordinate 15,117, forward strand.
TGAGAAAGGGTTGAGAGAAAAGATGAATGAAAACATAACCATAGATTTAGATTTAGATTTGAAAGAAAATCATTATTGGAGGAAGGATAGGAGGTAGTTTTATTCATATTTTTCATATAAATAAATAAATGATTTAACAATTTTACAAAACAAAGTTTAGGGTTTTAGTAAAATTAGGGTAAATTTACAATGTGAATTAATTTTTTTATCTAGAGAAATATATTTAATATTTATATTTATTGGATGAATCTACACTTGATCAATTTGAAAAAAACCCTAAAATTCAATTGAAAACCTACCTCAAAACCCACATCAAAATCTACCTCAAAACCTACTCCAAAATGCACCTTAATACTTGACTCAAAACCTACCTCAAACTAATTCAAGCAAAGGTTTAGAGCAGAGATGACTGAAAACATAATCACACTACAAACCAAAATATATTTATATCATTTTATCCTCATATTTCAAACTTTTCTTTGTTTGTTCGTAGTGGATGTTGGATCCACCAACAAAATCCTTTCTTATTTTTTGTCAACTTAAATTAGTTTTCCTATAGTAGCGATGAGCACAATGTAAAATGCTTCAATTTTATTTAGTGAGATGGTGCTCAAAGTCCTATTTTTCATTCCACTCTTTGTCACACCAAAATAATTATTCCAACATGTTTGGTTGGGTTGTTTAATGCTACTAGAATTATTAAAGAGTTACCTAGAAATTTTGATCCTCGTGTTACATCGCTTTGAAAAAGTCTCTTAAGAGCCACATACCTATTTAAATCAATATTTTTTTGATTATTTACAAATACAATATGCATTACATATACCTTATAAGGTCTCAAATTTGGCCTTACTTATCATTGTTCTTCTACTCTGATAGCAATATAAACCTTCATCATAACTATTAGACATTTTGATAGCTTTGAATATATTTCATTCTTATTGTGGTTGTGTGAACCCTTTTCCTAGTACCTGCAAAACAACATGAGTAAACAAGTTAAACAAGGAATTGCAAGCTAAAACAAGGATTCCCCATGAAATCCATTTACAAACTCAAAATAGGAAAGAAAACAATGAAGAACCAAATAAAAACAATGAAATAGCTTGAATCCTAATTTAAATATGCAATCCCATGATCCCATGGGGGAATTGGTGTCAATTTGATTTGAAAATTGGCCCTTTCCCAATTCCTATGATGAAATCTTGATATTTTGAAGATGATATTTATCCACTTTGATGAAAGATGAGAACTCCAAGCCAAATCTGCAAAAATCCTAGCTAAGAATTCAATGATGGATGGAAATGGCTAAATATTTTAGCATAATAACTTTGCAATGTTTGTGGATGATGAAATGAAGATATGAGCTCTTTATTTATAGAATTTCAAGATGGATGAATGTCCAAATTTGAACAATGTGGGACTAACATTCATCTAATGATATGATGCCACTTGTCAAGCTATGAATGGATGATGGATGTGCAAGATTTGGGGTTTGTGCCAATAAATGCCAATATTTTTGAAATTCAAATTTGTTGAAATGACATGCAAGAGGGAAGGGAAAATGCAATAAATGCCACTTGGCTCAAGGCAAAGGACATGTAAGATGAATTTATTGCCTTGTTGGATGTACATGTTGACTTGGAATTTTTGAATTCAAATTGAGAGAATATTCCAAAAGATGCCTTGTGAGGAAAATAGAGATTTAATAAATGAATTAAATCTATTTTCATGTGCAACTTGCATTATCTAGAGGATGTGACATGAGATGAGATTAAATTAATCAAGGGGTAATTAATTTAATGAGAGAGGTTAGATGATGCGACCTATTTGACTCAAATTTATGGATTTATTTTAAATCAAATAAGAGAGGAATATGACAAGAGATTTAATTAAATAAGGACTTTGATTTATTTAATTAAAAGAGATGGTGTTAGATTAAATCAAATAATGTTTTAATTTATTTAATTTAATGAACATACTTTAGAGATTTAATCAAATAAATTGATTATTTAATTAAATAGGGATAATTAGATCAGATGGATTGATTTAATTAATAAAAGAGATTGACTTAATTAGATAAAATGATTTATTTAATTAAGAGATGAATATTGATAAATTTAATCAGATAGGGGAATTTGATTAAATGGTTAGACCGAGGGATGATTCAGGAAGAAACAATGTTAGTGAGTCAGGATCAAATGCACGCTGTCAATCAATATATTTTACGTGTCTACAGTGGTATACATTTGCAACCTTTTATGGCTTATAACTTACTACCATAAAGTATTTCTAGCCTCACAAAGGCTTCATTTTAATTGTTCATGTACATATTGGCATCATTCAAGCTAAAATCACCAAACAAAGAGACATGCATGTGTGCATGCACACACAAAAAATGAATTCTATAAAATACAATAATTTGTTAATAAACTAAATTAGATAGGATGTACACAAGAATCTTGTTTCTAACATATAAAAAATGAAGGAAATCTTAAGTTTGAAGTTGGCATTAAAACCATTAAAACTATTTATATTTGTTCTCAACAATGAGTAATTTTTAGCCTTGCTATTCAAAACAATAAAATATTTTAAACCATTTAATCCATGAATACATACAAAATATTTATATATACATTATTTTCAATAAGGCTATGAATGAATATATAATGTAATATGTAAATTTCAAAATAATACCATGTGGGCATATAACGAATGTCTCAATAAACACATATGGATATACAATGATATACATCAACAAAATACAAATCTAAACCTACATTCCATGAAGGTATATAATAAAATCTCTATACATAATAACTAGGGAGTATCATTGAAAATTTGACAAGTCTTACCCCACCAAGAAGATGAAGAACAAATATTATACTTAATAGTTACCCTCTACTAATCAATTTTCCTACACTCATAACTAGCTTATAGCTCTACCAATGAATACAACTGAACAATATACACATTAGTATAATACATATGATATAAAACAACATAAGTAAATAATCACTTAACACAGTCTCATAATCCATTTGAATCATCATTATCCTCAAGGGAAATTTTAGGAATTGGAGTTCTCAGCTCCTCTTTTGGCTAGAATGAAGAAGCAATTTAGAGTAAAAATGAATATTGATCTGCAATAAATTCATAATAAAAATTACATTACTAGCTCATACCTATGTAAGAGGCATCTAGAAGATAATATGTTGCAACAACATCCATTTGTAATGATCCACATGAAAGGAAACTTGTAGCTATCTAATTTGATAATTTCCACATAGCCCAAAAGAGAAATCTACGCAAATAAGTATTCAAAATCCACATGCAAGAGAATATACAACATACCCATCAAAAGATAACATAATATATACCCTGGAAAAACCCTCATAGAGGGAAAAATCCAACCTCTAAAAGCATCCATGCTCAATATATTATTCAACAACAATCATTACAATACATCTTTAGAGCCTCCATGAACACCTCTAAAACATCAAGCCTCTCCAATGCATCCTCCATGTGTCCAAGAAGGTAACCACACATACAATGCCATGCTTCACATATGCACTCTTTAGAAGAAGACTCGAAACCCCAACTAGCCAACCTTTGAAAACTACTCTTGTGTTTGCTAAATTATAGAAACAAGCTCACACAAAACCACCAAGTGGTATTACATAAAACCATGTGACGAAAACCATGAGATTACAGAACCATGACCCCACATCTAATATTGGGTACTTTATTAATTAACTTTCCCCAATATTAAATAAATACATTTTTACAACTCACATTCAACTTATGTCCCAGTGTTACATACAATATATAAAGTGGCCCCAAGAATGTTAACTCCTAGTGATGCATGTACTTCTAGGTCCCCCTAGGTGCACCACACACATAATAATAAATTAAACATTATAAATATTATGCATTGTGTACAACACCTAATTCCCAACACACAATGATGAAGAGGAGTCTCTAGTTAAGTCCTTAATTAAAATAATAACAAGGTTAAGCTTAACCAAAATAATGAAACACACAAATACAAAGCACAACATGATGATTAAAAATGCTAAAACTTACCATGGTAAAACTAGAGAAATTACTACTGCCATCAACATGTCGAGATACCAAAGGTCCAACATTCACATGTTAAACATTAAATTGTCATTTTAAGATCAATATTGCTATATGGAAAATAATTTTACACCTAATATATTTAGTAATTTATTACAAATAAACTTGAGGAGTTTTTCAGGCCTACAAGAATATGTGATGAAGTGGTTCCATAGGATGTAGAATGAATTGATTGACCCTAAAATTTTATAATAATAAAAAAATTATTTGTAATGGATTAATATAGTTAATTGAGCATTTTCATAGAAAATATATTAAACTTCATAACTTTAATTTTACTTGTGAGTCAATTCTAAGGTCTCCACTAGTAAGGTGTTTGTGATGGACATATTTTCTTACATATAAGCATAATGTGGATCATTCTATGTGGCATACTCCTTAGTGTGTGGATAATCTCAAGGTTTTCCTTTAGAGAATCTTGGTCTATCTATTAAGCATTCTCATCAATATACATAGTTGTGTCTTGTGTGCCTCATCATAGAGTCTTTTCTTTCATAAGTGCATAAATCCATACAAGATTTACATAAGTGTGGCATCGCCTAACACCTTGAAGGCTCACCTTCATCACCCTATGATAAACACATGTTATAGTTAAGGTTTGTGACATGGAACTATGGAATGTAGTATTTGGGCATCTACACTATCCTTTGTAGCTAAAGGGACTATGACATGAGAAATAGAAAATTGACCAAGGGGTCTCACTAGCTAGTTGTATTCACAATGACCCTCCTCTCTATCTTGAGTAGAGAATTTACACTTGCCCTAGAAATCTCGACAATAAAATAAATTTAGGATCTTATTTAGGAAAAACTCACATTATATTTTTTGTAATAAATATTGAGGTACCTTATAGTTATTACATGGAGGCTAGTAAAAAATCATTGACCACCTCATCTAAAGTTTATTTTTAATTTGATAGTGAGTACACCAATGTATTGTGAAAATTTTGTAACTTATTTCTATTGATGCATTACTGCTTTAAAGGTTAAAAATATTGTCTATCAGTTGTATGTGTGTTAATTTGGCCAATGAAAAAAATCAATGTGAGCAATCAAGGATTTTAAGGATACTACTAGAGCTTGGTAGTGTGTTCTTCTGGCATCAATATTTCATAAGGTTTTTATCAACATCTCAAGCTCATTTTTATTATTTTTGATTGATCCTCTAATTTTGTGTTATGGTTTTGGAGGGTTATTGTAAATTTTAGGAGGATTTTAAGGGATCTTTGTTCATGATTTTGATTCAAGTAATGTGGGTTTTGAGGTGGAGGAGGAGGGTTTTTATTAACTAAAAAAAATAACTAATTAAAACCAATGTAAGAAAAAATATTCAATCTAATCTACTAAGAATCTGATAAAAAAATTACCTCTTTAATGTCGAGGTATTGTTAACTTGCATTAATTGACTATGAAGCATGTACACATAATTGCCTACTTATGTCCTACTCTATGTATGTAGGGTAAAGTGAAAATGAGATCATAGCCTTTGTAGTTTTTTTTTTTCTAATTAGAGATAACATGCTTGTGTTATATCATGAGAAAAATTAGGCTTAGATTAACCAAGATTGAATGTACTTGTGTTCATATTGTGCCCAATCCTTAACATGAGGTGTTAAAACTTGAACACCTTATCCTCTATTTCAAGGTCAAAATATTCTTGGCCACTTTTTGGCCACAATATTTGTGCACATAGGCCAATATTGTAGTTAGAGTTGTGGATAAAATTAGATAGATTGTTGATACATGTAGAAATATTATAAATGGAAATTAATAAGATGGTATGATACTTAGCTCAATAACTAAAGAATGAATACCAAATGATAATACTTTGAGAATAAGTGCACATTAGGATCAAAATATTCCCTTGATATTTTCTTGCATAGATTAGAATTAAACTATTTATCTTTACTCCATTATAGATTAGGTTTATTATTTCTAGTCTAATTTACACAGGTCTGCAATCATAATATAATAGAAAATAAATAAACATAGGTAAAATGACTCGGTTTTGCAAAAAAATGTGTCAGTAGTCATTATGTACAAGTAAGATGATATATTCTCAAATAAACATAAAATAAATAGAAATAAGGCACCATGATACAATTTTTACCATTATATTCCCCCCTTTAAGTTGTATGTGAATCTTATATGAATCACGCATCTCTAAGTATGTAGTAGTCACAAACATGCATGCACAAAAAATTAAGTGCCAAACATCTTGTGAATTCATATAAAGTACTTGACCTAATATGATAAACACCATCTAGACATGTCTCCTACATGTTCTATCTCCATTGAAATAAATATAGCAAATCTCTACTAAGGTTCTTGTAACTATTTACAAGATATTGTCATGAATAATTTTAGTGAAAGGATGTCTCCCAATAGTAGGTTGCATTCATAGGATGTAGGGAATTGGAGGAAGAGGGAAGATGATACATGGAAAATCAAAATATATAATCATGCATGTAAGTATATATAATAATGATTAAAAATAATGCATCATGTAACAACAATTATGGGGTTAGAGATAAGATTAAAGGATTATAACATTTCCCTTAGCATGGAAAAGATAGTGGTGATGTATCCCTTAATGGTAAAAAAACACTCATGATACTAAAAATTACAAACACATGGGAAAACCCTAATATTGACATATAAAGCTCAACATGATCACTAGGTTCAATGACAAAAATCCTAACATTGGTACAAGGCTTGATATTGAGGTAAATACCCATTGAATATAAAAACTATAGATGTATGACAATAGACATGGGTCTTTGACAAGATGGATATATCAATAAAACATAAATAGATGCAAGTGATCATCATGATGCCATGGCATAAAGTATAGATCAAAGATAGCTCAAAATAGACAAGGGGGAATGACATGATGCCTCCCAATGTAGAAATATCCTAGACAAGATAAAATTTAGTAGTATAGTCCTAACAAGTTGATCATTTAGAAATATGGATCAATGGACTCTAAAAGTAATATATAACAATGCAATCACAAGACATATTTTCTATGAAGCAAGATATATAAATAAGATAATGTAAGATAATATGAGATTAATCATACAAATTCTCTAAAACATAGCAAGATATAACAATGTTAGGTTAATGATAAGGAACAATGATATAAGATCAATTTAAATTACTTTCAATAAAATGATTATAACAATGAAAAAAATAGATAGACGTGATATATACATGTAATACTGGGATAATAATACCAACAAGATATCAATGGAAAATCAATTTCAGACATGATATAACAAAATACAATCAAGATGTAAGTGCTCTAACAAGAAAGATATAACAATGGTGGATCATAACCAATGTGATTAACATGAAAATAATAAATCAAAGACATAATGCTCATTATAACTAGATTTAACAATGATAAATCATATAGAAGATGCTCATGATAGAAAGATGTGACAGTAATATAACATAGATAATAAAATAATATATCATATACAAGATTATCAAGATAACTAGACTCTAACAATAATAGACCAACATACGCACATAAGATAATGATCTAAGAAGTTAGATCACTCAATCTTATTACATAATATAATGCTCTAAGAAGCAAGATAAAATTAATGTAAGAACATACATAAGTGGTAATCATGAGGATTGAATAAGAGCTAAGAAAAGAATACAAAGGAGTAAGAAAATAAGAGATGACCAACTAAGAGTGATTGGACATGATGGGAGAAGACATTATAGAACTAAGAGATCAAATATGTAAAAAACAAAGATTAGTTATAAGACAATAAAGTGATACAAGAAATAAACAAAGACTACCAAGTGGGGTAAGGGATTATGAAGTAGTGTAAAGATCAAACAAAGAAAATATGACCCCCTAACTAGGAAAAAACCTGTTGATGGTGTTTTTATGCACTTTTCAACACAGGCAGTGTGTAGGTGCACTACCTCTTTTGAAAGACAATATCCCACAATCAGATTGTAGAACACTATCCCAAGGTCTCTCGGATGTCAGGTCATGACAGTGCTTAGATACCTCAGTAGTTTGATGTGATTTGCTGGAATCACAAGGCGGTCTTACAGATGAGTTACAAAGCATGGGAAATTGGGTTTGCAAATGCAGTTTCAAAGTGCTGGAAGTGAATGAACAGTGGCTGTCCACTCAAAACAGCAAGCTGAAACTCTTCAAGTTCATCTGATTTGGCTTCATGGTGATGCTTTGGATCCTACTCTAACCAAGGATTAAAAGAAACAGCAAAAGGAGAAGGGTTAAGAAAGCTATTCTAATCCTAAGCTACGAATGAACAGTAACAATGGTGGCTGCTAAAGTAGACAGGCTTCCTAAACTGGGTTTTTCTTGACCAAGAGAAACCTACAACTACACAAAACCAGTGCAATCTCCTAAGGTCTGCTGATTTTCAGATTGCATATGCACATCATGAACATGCAATTGAACTAAGTTGCAACATTGGAATAAAGAAGCCCAGGCTAACTTTGCACAGCAGCTTGTCATCAACAAGTGCTAAAAGTATGGGCTGAAAGCTCATCAAATACCAAAACAACAATTTCCATTATCACCTCCATTCAAGAATCTACAACTAAAACTACTATGGAAGGAAAAACATGCATGCAAGATGAGCAAAATCAAAGAGAACATCCATAAATCATGCATTGTTGTCTTCTATTGCTACAAATGCTTTTTATAATAGCTCTCCAACCCTTACAAATGAGGGGAAAGCCCCTATTTATAGTTTTCCAAAGCCCAAATGAATGGCTAGGATCAATTTCCAACGAATGGCCTAGATTTGATTTGCATTAGGGTTTCACCTACCCCACAATATTCAGCAATTAAAAATACATCCTTGTATTTTCCTTGTTTTGTCATCTAGTGCCAGTCACTATAACAATTTTGTCATTTAGTTGATTGCCCTTTTCACTGTAGCAAAAACTATCTGAAAGTTGTCTTCTTACTTGATGTGTTTGTAGTGTTCTTCCTTGGATCAAATGAGCCCGTCGACGATTGACATCAATGGATTGGTTGCCCCTGATGGGCGGACATCTACCTTATGCTTTCTTCAAGGCCACCCCCTTGCACTTTTGTCCTTGGCCTCCTTGGCACAGGGCTTCTTCTAACACCGACCCTATTGATGGGTGCTACAAGGAAAGACAATCATGAAATGAATGGTGACAAGAGCTATGTGCATTCCTTACTCAGCTTTCTCAATTGGTCGCCCTGATGGACCCGTGGTAGGCTCCTTGAATCCTGCGTACATGAAACGTCGTAAATGCTTTTATAAAAAAATTAAGGAAAATGTTAGTCAAATCTTGCAAAAACCTTGTTAGATTCATCCATGAATCATCAAAAGATCATAATATTCATATTTGGAGCTCATTTGGACCATAAACATTAATCCGGGCCGCTGGGGCTCCACGGATGTTCCAAAACAGCCAAAGAGGGATGAAGCTCCGAAACCACCAAAACTTAACGGAATGTTGATGAAACCTTGGCAGCTCACTTTGGCACCACAAACACATCTCAAATCCACCAAAAAGTTGGCCCCAAAGTCAAAAATGTGGAAACTGGACCGGCAGGGGTCCATAGATGTTTCCAAAATAGTCAAAGAGGGACAAAGCTCTGGAACCACCGAAACTTAATGGAACGTTGATGAAACCTTGGAAGTTCACTTAGGCACCACAAACACATCTCAGATCCACCACAAAGTTAGCCTCAAAATCAAAAATGTGGAAATCGGACCGGTAGGGGTCCACGGATGTTTCCAAAACAACCAAAGAGGGACGAAGCTCCGGAACCACCAAAACTTAACGGAACGTTAACGAAACCTTGGCAGTTCATTTAAGCACTTCAAACACATCCTCGATCCAAAAAAGGTTTCCCCCAAAGTCAAAATTGAGGAAACAGGAGCGACGGGGATCCGCGAATGAAAACAGAAAAAGAAGGGAATTCAAAGAAACTTAACAGAACATTAACGAAACCTTGGCAGTTCATTTAAGCACTTCAAACACATCCCCGATCCAAAAAAGGTTTCCCCCAAAGTCAAAATTGAGGAAACGGGAGCGACGGGGGTCCGCGGATGTTTCCAAATAGCCAAAGCAAGACAAAAGGCAGAAAGGGGATGGGGGACTTTATTTCTCTATGGATTTGAATACTCCAAGTATGTGAATTTGGTAAGGGGAATTTGATCGTTTGATGGCACATGACCAATTTGGGCTTGGAAATGGGGCATGCAAAACAAGACAGGAGCAAAGCAGCCTGTCGGGAGGGAAAAAAAGGGGGTCCCTGCCTACGGCGGGGCGTGTGTGCAAAACATGCACAACAAATGGCGACTCACTAGGGAAATGCTCCAGAGCATTTTGATGACAAACTAGAATCACGAACCCAGAATCTCTGGTTCCGACCGTGACGCTAGGGCAAACAATCCTGACGCCCAACCAAAGGATCAAAACCATTAGCCAACCCAACCTTCAGTATGCTGAAAATCCAAGTGTGTGCAATTGCGTTAATTCCCATCCTTCAGTTGCTATAGGAACCCAAGCTCCGTTCAGTTAAGCTATGTAGTTTATTCTAACTCCAAAAGCATCTGGGACATTGCCTCGCTGCCAGTCAGGCGTCCATAGCCCCGACGAGGTTATTGTTGTGATTCTCCCAAACATTGCTCTACTGCCGACTGGGCATCCATAGCCCCGGTAGAGTTGCTCGGATACCCCTGAAAAGTTGAAATATCTCTGTCTTTTAATTTTTAGTGTTTTCTTTTTTTCTTTCTTTTTTTCTCTTTTCAGCTCTTTTATTTCAACCCGCAAGCATTGAAGCTCGAGTTTAGGGCTGAGAATCATAGTGGCGCTGGAGCAGAATTTTAGATTTTTCACTTAACTAGACTTCACAAAAGGCTCTATAGTGACCGTCGAATTCTTAAGAGGTGTAAGAGCTATAATATTTCAGAATACGTCAAAGTTAGACTAAACCAACAATTTATCCTCTTCGAATTAAACACCTAGATCACTTGACACTAATAGAAGACCTTCACCATCCACTCTGAAGACTTGATTAGAGTTTGTCAAAGAAATACATAGAACAACCCCAGGCAATAAGTATGGTTGTTGTGCGCATAGATGTGCCCAGCTAAAAGCAAAGGGACTCTGAGCAAAGCAGCAACAAAGCAAAAAGAAATGAAAGCAAACAACCTACAAAGCGAGCAACCTACACACACCAACTAACCTAAGGAAAATAGGAAAGCAGAGTATTTACAGGAAACCTATACTACTCAAAAATGAGCTATGTACAAAGATATTTACAAAGCACTATGTTCAGGCAGGGCGAGTTGATATTAACGTTCATTGGATTTTGCAAAGCATGCACAAGCAAACGGGAAATCGTTATCATTCTTAACCATGCAAATTTATCTTTATATTCTAAAAAAATAAATTCACCATTGCAGTAATCAAGTTTAATCATGTCATCATGAAAAATCAGCAATTGTGGAGGCTCGTTGAACCCATGGTTAATCCATAAACATGTTTTTTTTCCCTTATTCCCATAATCAAAATAATAAGTGCAGTTATGAGAAATGATAGGGGCAAGGAAGGATAAAACCTGGCTATCATCACATGGAGGTGGCAGCGTTGGACAGTTAAGAGCAAGCACAACATCGTTGATCATTGCATTGGTAGCCTCAGGCGAGCACGGTGGAGGGTGCATCACTTTGGACAGTAAGCATGCATAAGGCTGGGAGGATGGGGCAACAAACAACTCTTTCAATCTACCAATGGGACCCACAACCTCCACTAATTTTTCCTCAAGGAAGTACACCTCATCTGCGTGGGTTTCCATTGCCAAAACCTCTTCTTGATTGATGTCTTCAAGGGGCAGCATGTTGTCCCATCTCCTTTCCTAGGTGTCAGCCTTATTTTCATGATGTTCAGTGTCATGGGACGATGACATATATGAATCTATCCTATTGCAGCCATCTGAATATGAGGGAAGATCAAAAATGATCATGGCAGAAGGGCTGCAAGTTGCATCTTGTAGTCGGGTGGGTGCTTCATCTCTGTTAGCAGCTATCTCAGGACCTCCGCCTTTGTTTGCTTCTTTTTGTTGTTCATGCATCTCATCATGACGGTCACTCGTTTCCTCTTGCTCACTATCGCTATAAATGGAGAAGGAGCTCCTCTACCAATCTGGGAACTCTAGTGCATCACTATTCGGGGGCTCAAGGAGTATGTATTCATCATTGTCATCTTCTAGGATGTGCTCTTCCTCGGCATGAGCATACCTCTGTAGTGCAGATCCCAATGGAAAGAAGTCATCAATTGATGGCACCTCGTCAAGGGGACCAAAGTCTACTGCATAATTTCCCTCCAAGGGTTCGGCATAAAGCCTATTGTTCATGGTGTGCAAATGCTCTTCGAGAGGAAATTCTTGATAACTGGTGGACAGCATTCTCGCTTGATCTACTTCATCACTCGGAAGTTTGAGATTGTATTGTTGTCCTTCTATTGCTGCCCCAACATCCTATTGAGGTCCACCTTTAGTTGAGTTGTCACTTGGCTCTGGCTCTTGGTCTTCTACTTCGATCCGAGCAGCAAGTAGAGGAGGTCGGGCACTTGGCTGCCTTGCTTTTCCTCTAACTTGTTTCATGGCTTCTTGGCATAGTTCACATGTGAACTCTGAGTGTGATGAATTATGAAGTCTGCACCAATTTGGCAATAGTAGCACCTCCAAATCGACTTGGTATTTCAGCTCTGATCAATCCTTTGCTAATCTGGAGACTAGTTGGTCATATCTATCCATGATCGGGTCCTCCTCATCACTTGAAAAAGAAGCATGATGGTAGACAGCCATAGTGAGTGGTTGCTCCCACTCCTCCAAATCTGCATTTTTAGATTCTTGATCACTATCATTATAGATGGAGAGGTCTTCCAATCTAATTTTTTTTATGCTTTTACCATCTCCTTCTACTGCCCCAAGGCTTTTAGCCTCCTCTTCTTTATGATCTTCAGCGTCTTCATTAGTTGTCCCAGCATGCACGGCTGTAGACTTCATTGGTTCATCATCACCTACCAATTGCTCTTCTTCTAGAGTGGAGGACTGCCCTTGATTGGTGGAGGGAAGGCCTTCTAAATTAATTTCAATTAGATTTTCACCAAGGCACCTTGATGTCCTAGTGAAATATGTCTCTTCCTCCTGATTTTCAACTTCGATGTCTGCTGCTCCAACATCAACTTGTATTGAGTTTCTTGGTTCATCTTCAATGTGTTGTCCTCCAGATGTTGATAGCTGTTTGGCCTCCTGGGATAACTTCTCTTCATTGGGATTTGGTTGCTCCAACTTGTTCGAATAACCCTTGGCTTGAGCAATGATGTTGTCACATGATGGACACATAAATTTTGAATGTGGTGCATTGTGAAATCTACAGCAACTTGCCATTAGTACTTCCTCCAATCTTGGTCCATCCTTGCTGCTCAAATGTTCTTGGATCAGCTCCTTGAATACCTTGGCTTCCATGGTTGTCAACTCTTTCTCTGAGTCTGCAAGGGCTAAAGGCTGATAGATTTCCCAAAAAGGAATTTCTCCCTGCAATACCCTTTCAATTCTACTCAAGAATGTGAGACACCCCAACTCGAAGTGCCTATGAGTGCAATGGATCCAACATCTATCCACCAATGCAAATTGCTGCAATGGTTTTTTCAGTCTCTTGTTCAAATTTGCATGCAGCTGAGTGATGTCAATTTGTGCATGCTGCTCCATTTTGACTTAGCTTTTTTCGCCTTCAAAATTTTCTGATCTTTAGCATTGAAAGAGATCTCCCTATCTCAGATTTCTTCTTGAAAGGTCACTTTTCAATTTCCAACTTTTAGCTTTGTAGCCTCAACATGTCATGCCCTCCTTCTAGCGCCAGTTCTGTTGATGGTGTTTTTATGCACTTTTCAACACAGGCAGTGTGTAGGTGCACTACCTCTTTTGAAAGACAATATCCCACAAATGGATTATAGAATACTATCCCAAGGTCTCTCCGATGTCAAGTCATGACAGTGCTTAGATACCTTAGTAGTTTGATGTGATTTGCTGGAATCACAAGGCGGTCTTACAGATGAGTTACAAAGCATGGGAAATTGGGTTTGCAAATGCAGTTTCAAAGTGCTGAACGTGAATGAACAGTGGCTGTCCACTCAAAACAACAAGCTGAAACTCTTCAAGTTCATCTGATTTGGCTTCATGGTGATGCTTTGGATCCTACTCTAACCAAGGATTAAAAGAAACAGCAAAAGGAGAAGGGTTAAGAAAGCTATTCTAATCTTAAGCTACAAATGAACAGTAACAATGGTGGTTGCTAAAGTAGACAGGCTTCCTAAACTAGGTTTTGCTTGACCAAGAGAAACCTACAACTACACAAAACCAGTGCAATCTCCTAAGGTCTGCTGATTTTCAGATTGCATATGCACATCATGAACATGCAATTGAACTAAGTTGCAACATTGGAATAAAGAAGCCCAGGCTAAATTTGCACAGCAGCTTGTCATCAACAAGTGCTAAAAATATGGGCTGAAAGCTCATCAAATACCAAAACAACAATTTCCATTATCACCTCCATTCAAGAATCTACAACTAAAACTACTATGGAAGGAAAAACCATGCATGCAAGATGAGAAAAATCAAAGAGAGCATCCATAAATCATGCAATGTTGTCTTCTATTGCTACAAATATTTTTTACAATAGCTCTCCAACCCTTACAAATGAGGGGCAAGCCCCTATTTATAGTTTTCCAAAGCCCCAATGAATGGCTATGATCAATTTCCAACGAATGGCCCATATTTGATTTACATTAGGGTTTCACCTACCCCACAATATTCAGCAATTAAAAATACATCCTTGTCTTTTCCTTGTTTTGTCATCTAGTGCCAGTCACTATAGCAATTTTGTCATTTAGTTGATTGCCCTTTTCACTGTAGCAAAAATTTTCTGAAAGTTGTCTTCTTACTTGATGTGTTTGTAGTGTTCTTCCTTGGATCAAATGAGCCCGTCGATGATTGACATCAATGGATTGGTTGCCCCTAATGGGCGGACATCTACCTTATGCTTTCTTCAAGGCCACCCCCTTGCACTTTTGTCCTTGGCCTCTTTGGCACAGGGCTTCTTCTAACGCCGACCCTGTTGATGGGTGCTACGAGGAAAGACAATCATGAAATGAATGGTGACAAGAGCTATGTGCATTCCTTGCTCAGCTTTCTCAATCAGTCGCCCTAATGGACCCATGGTAGGCTCCTTGAATCCTGCGTACATGAAACGTCGTAAGTGCTTTTATACAAAAATAAGGAAAACGTTAGTCAAATCTTGCAAAAACCTTGTTAGATTCATCCATGCATCATCAAAAGATCATAATATTCATATTTGGAGCTCATTTGGACCATAAACATTAATCCGGGCCGCTGGGGCTCCACGGATGTTCCAAAACAGCCAAAGAGGGATGAAGCTCCGAAACCACCAAAACTTAATGGAATGTTGACGAAACCTTGGCAGTTCACTTTGGCACCACAAACACATCTCAAATCCACCAAAAAGTTGGCCCCAAAGTCAAAAATGTGGAAACTGGACCGGCAGGGGTCCATAGATGTTTCCAAAATAGCCAAAGAGGGATGAAGCTCCAGAACCACCGAAACTTAACGGAACGTTGACGAAACCTTGGAAGTTCACTTAGGCACCACAAACACATCTCAGATCCACCAAAAAGTTAGTCTCAAAATCAAAAATGTGGAAACCGGACCGGTAGGGGTCCACGGATGTTTCCAAAACAGCCAAAGAGGGACGAAGCTCCGGAACCACCAAAATTTAACGGAATGTTAACGAAACCTTGGCAGTTCATTTAAGCACTTCAAACACATCCTCGATCCAAAAAGGTTTCCCCCAAAGTCAAAATTGAGGAAACAGGAGCGACGGGGATCCGCGGATGTTTCCAAAACAGCTAAGGAAGAAGGGAATTCTGGAGGCAAAGTTCTCAAACCATCGAAACTTAACGGAACATTAACGAAACCTTGGCAGTTCATTTAAGCACTTCAAACACATCCCCGATCCAAAAAAGGTTTCCCCCAAAGTCAAAATTGAGGAAACGGGAGCGACGGGGGTCCGTGGATGTTTCCAAACAGCCAAAGCAAGACAAAAGGTAGAAAGGGGATGGGGGACTTTATTTCTTCGTGGATTTGAATACCCCAAGTATGTGAATTTGGTAAGGGGAATTTGATCGTTTGATGGCACATGACCAATTTGGGCTTGGAAATGGGGCACGCATAACAAGACAGGAGCAAAGCAGCCTATTGGGAGGGGAAAAAAGGGGGTCCCTGCCTACGGCGGGGTGTGTGTGCAAAACATGCACAACAAAACCCACCCAAGTTAAGAATAAGAATGGGATGACTAGAAAAAGAGCTATACTAGTATTCTTAAAAAGAGCTATACTAGTACTCTTATAGGCAACGAAAGTTTATAGTAGATATATCTAGTTAAAAATAAATTGAAAGAAAGAAATTATTTACTAGTTCAATAAACTTTAGATTTGAAATAAAATTTCAGTTAATGGTGAGAATTAACTTTAGAAGGATAAATCATATAAGAGTATGGGTTCACCGAAAAATGTTAAGAAATTTAAACAACCTCTAGGGTTAGTCTAGGATAACAAATGAAAAACATATACATGTATATATCCATTAACCTAGACAAACAACAATATTGCAATTGGATTCATGGTTCAAATAAAATAGATTGTTAGCATATGTTTAATTGCTATAAATAGAAATAAATAAAATTATATGATGCTTGGCTCAATAGTTGAAAACTGAATGCCAAATGATAAGACTTTGAGAATCAACACACCTTGGGATTGAATGCTCTTGATAGTCGCAAGTATTGATCAAAATTAAAATCTTTATTTTGGCTACGCTTTGGGTCAAGTGCATTGTTTTTGGTCTAATTCACAGTTGCAAATTTATTTGATCTCAATGAACTTCACCTCTATAATGTTTAAATTTTAAAACATTTGCATTTCTCATAAGGTTGATTGCTACATTGATAACATAAATAAATAGCTTAATAAACATCAATATTCAAATGTACAAATGTTCGCTTCAATGATTTACAATGATTTTTGATATTGGATAAAAAAACTAGTATTTAATGATAATTTTTATTTATGTACTTTGATTGTTAGATTGGAAATATTAATGAATAGCTTGATAAACATCAATCTTCAAATGTACAAATGTTCGCTTGAATGATTTATAATTATTTTCCATAGTGGATAAAGATTAGTATCTAATGACATTTTCATTTATGTATTTTGATTTATAGATTGGAAATATTAATAAATAGCTTGATAAACATCAATCTTCAAATGTACTTGAATATTCACTTGAATGATTTACAATGATTTTCAATAATGGATAAAAGATTAGTATTTAATGATATTTTTATTTATGTACTTTAATATAAATAAGTATTTATTTATACAAGTGGATAATAACTAATGTGATCAACATGGCAATAAGAAATCAAAGACATAATACTCGTTGTAACTAGATATAACAATAATAAGTCATATAGAAGATGCTCATGATAGAAATATATGACAATAATTTAACATGGATAAGACAAAAATAGATCATATACAAGATGCTCAAGATAACTAGACTCTAACAATAATAGACTAACGTAAGCACATAAGACAATGCTTTAAGAAGCTAGACCACTCAGTGTAATTACATAATAAAATGCTCTAAGAAATAAGATACATTAATGTAAGAACATACATAAGTGGTTAGATCATGAGGAAGGAATAAGAGCTAAGAATAGAAGACAAAGGAGTAAGAAAGTAATAGATGACCAACTACAAGTGATTGGACATGATGGGAGAAGACATTATAAAAACAAGGGATCAAATATGTAAAAGACAAAGATTAGTTATAAGACAATTAAGTGATACAAGAAATAAAACAAGACCACCAACGACCAAGTGAGGTAAGGGAATATGAAGTAATATAAAGATTAAAATAAAAAACATGCCCCCCTAGCTGGGAAAAAAACTCACCCATGTCAAAAATAAAAATGGGATGATTAGCAAAAGACCTATACTAGTATTCTTATGGAAAACAAAATGTTATAATAGAGATATCTAGTTAAAAATAAATTGAAAGAAAGAAAAATGATTTACTAGTTCAATAAACTTTAGATTTGAAATAAAAAATTCAGTTAATGGTAAGAATTAACCCTATAAGGATAAATACAAGTTCACCAAAAATGTTAAGAAATTTAAACTTGTAGGGTTAGTGTAGGATAACAAATGAAAATCATACGCATTTATATCTATTAATCTAGACTAACAACAATACTGCAACCAAATTCATGGTTCAAATCAAATAGATTATAACATATGATCAATTGCTATAAATGGAAATAAATAAAACGATATGACGTGTAGCTCAATAATTGAAAATTGAATGTCAAATGATAAGACTTTGAGAATCAACACACCTTGGAATTGAATGCTCTTGATAGTCACAAGTATTGATCAGAATTAGAATCTTTATTTTGGCTATGCTTTGGGTCAATTGTATTGTTTTTTGTCTAATTCATAGTTGCAAATTTATTTGATCTTGATGAACTTAATTTCTATAAATGTTTAAATTTTAAAATATTTGTATTTCTCATAAGACTGATTGCTTGATAGGAATTATTAATAAATAGCTTAATAAACATCAATATTCAAATGTACAAATGTTCGCTTCAATGATTTACAATGTTTTTTTAATAATGGATAAAAGATTAATATTTAATGATATTTTTTATTTATGTGCTTTAATACAAATAAGTTATACAAGTGCATCACAGTAATTCACCAAAACATGTACAAAATCAGCTTGGGAGCAATGTGTAAAAGTAGACCAATCTGCTGGATTTTAAATCTTAAATTTTGAATTCAGACAGGTTAAATTAGTGTTTATGAGAGCAACCTAAAATCTGACCTGTTAAAGCTTATGTCAGACACCAATGAAAATGAGTGATGTGTGTCTTGGTGAATTTATTGTAGTAATCAAAATGATTGATGCCTTCTGGTATTAGTTTGGCTCTGAATATGTTTTCAGAAAGAAGAAAGATAAGAAAAACAAACACGACTGTGAGAATCATGTTTGAATTGCATCACCAGTTTTTAAAAGGATTGTGGATTTTCAAAGCTGGCTTTCCTCCACAGATTACCTTTGAAAGTTTGTCATTTACTTAGAAACTTGCTTCCGAAAGGACATTTAAGACCTGTAAATGAAAATACTCCCAGGTTTCCACTGGCAATGCCATTATGGTAGACGTAGACTGAATAACACTGCACATTTTCCATGCTCCGATCACACAGCATTATGCAATGCACATTTTTCTTACCACACACAACTCCTCTGAAGACTACTCTACCTATCTTCAATTATTGCAGACCTGTAGATACAAGAACGCGCTTTCACCAGGGAAGATTTCCATTTGCTAACCGCAAAATTTTTAATGACAAGCTTATTTACATGTATGTCAAGTGCGGAAGTTTGGTTGATGCCCGTAAAGTGTTTGACCGCATGAAAGAACGAGACAGCGTCTCATGGAATACGATTATTGCAGCGTACAGAAAACATGGGTTTCCCCACGAGGCGGTTACACTGTTTCATCAAATGCAACAATCAGGCCTAACACCCGATAAGTTCACATTTTCCAGCGTACTCCCAGCCTGTGCCAAAATGGGAGCTTTGGAACAGGGTATCGTCATCCATCAAAGTATAAAGGACAAAGGAATTTTGTCAGATGTTATAGTTGCAAGCGCCCTGCTAGACATGTATGCAAAATGCGGCAGCGTAGACAAGGCACGCGAATTGTTTGACAGAACGCCGCAAAGAGATGTCTTCTCGTGGACCGCAATGATTTCAGGGTATGCACGAAACGGATTTATTGAAAAGGCCTTAGAATCTTTCAAGCAAATGCAATTGGCAGGTGTAAAGCCAAATTCCACAACCTTTGCTAGCATCCTCTCTGCCTGTGCCAAAATGGGAGCTTTGCAACAGGGTATGGACATCCATCAAAGCATGAAGGATAAAGAAATTTTGTCAGATGTTGTAGTTGCAACTGCCCTGGTAGGCATGTATGCAAAATGTGGACGCATAGACAAGGCAGAGGAACTGTTTGAAAGAATGCCTCAAAGAAACGTGGTCTCATGGACTGCAATGATTGCAGCATATGCACAAAATGGATTTGTTGAAAAGGCTTTAGAGACTTTCAAGCAAATGCAATTGGCGGGTGTAACGTCAAATTCCACAACTTTTGCCAGTATCTTCTCTGCGTGTGCCAAAATGGGGGCTTTGGAACAGGGTGTGGATATCCATGAAAGCATAAAGGATAGAGGAATTTTGTCAGATGTTGTAGTTGCAACTGCCCTGGTAGACATGTATGCAAAATGTGGAAGCATAGAAAAGGCAAGTGAAATGTTTGGCAACATGCCTCAAAGAAATGTGGTCTCGTGGAATGCCATGATTGCAGGATATACACAAAATGGATTTGTTGAAAAGGCTTTAGAAACCTTCAAGCAAATGCAATTGGCAGGTGTAAAGCCAGATACCACAACCTTTACCACTATCCTCCCTGCCTGTGCAAAAATTGGAGCTTTGGAACAGGGTATGGACATCCATCAAAGCATAAAGGATATAGGAATTTTGTCAGATGTTGCAGTTGCAACTGCCCTGGTAGACATGTATGCAAAATGTGGAAGCATAGATAAGGCATGTGAACTGTTTGACAGAATCCTTCAAAAAGATGTCATCTCATGGAATGCAATGATTGCAGGATATGCACAAAATGGATTTGTTGAAAAGGCTTTAGAAACTTTCAAGCAAATGCAATTGGCAAGTGTAAAGCCAGAATCTACAACCATTGCCAGCATCCTCTCTGCCTGTGCCAAAATGGAAGCTCTGGGAGAGGGTATGGACATCCATCAAAGCATAATAGAAGGGGGATTTTTGTCAGATATTATAGTTGGAAATGCTCTGGTAGACATGTATGCAAAATGTGAAAGCATAGAAAAGGCACATGAACTGTTTGACAAAATGCCTCAAAGAGATGTCATCTCCTGGAATGCAATGATTGCAAGATATGCACAAAATGGATTTGTTGAAAAGGCTTCACAAACTTTCAAGCAAATGCAATTGGCAGGTGTAGAGCCAGACTCCACAACCTTTGCCAGCATCCTCCCTGTCTCTGCACAAATGGGAGCTTTGGAACAGGGTATGGAATTTCATCAAAGCATAATGGAAGGGGAATTTTTGTCAGATATTAAAGTTGGAAATGCTCTGATAGACATGTACGCAAAATGTGGAAGCATAGACAAGGCATGCAAACTGTTTGACAGAATACCACACAGAGATGTCATCTCATGGACTGCAATGATAGCAGGATATGTACAAAATGGAGTTATTGAAAGGGCTTTAGAAACTTTCAAGCAAATGAAATTGGCAAGTGTAAAGCTGAATTCCACAACCATTGCTAGCATCCTTCCCGCCTGTGCCAAAATGCAAGCTTTGGAACAGGGTATCGTCATCCATCAAAGCATAGTGGAAGGAGGATATTTGTCAGATACTATAGTTGGAAATGCTCTAGTTGACATGTATGCAAAATGTGGAAGCATAGACAAGGCACGTAAAGTGTTTGATAGAATGGCTCAAAGAGATGTTATCTCATGGAATGGAATGATTGCAGGATATGCACAAAATGGATTTGTTGAAAAGGCCTTAGAAACTTTCAAGCAAATGCAATTGGCAGGTACAAAACCAAATTCCACAACCTTTGCCAGCATCCTCCCTGTCTGTGCCAAAATGGGAGCTTTGAAACAGGGTATGGATATCCATCAAAGCATAACGGAAGGGGGTTTTTTGTCAGATATTATAGTTGGAAATGCTCTGGTAGACATGTATGCAAAATGTGGAAGCACAGAAAAGGCACACAAACTGTTTGATAGAATGCCTCAAAGAGATGTCATCTCATGGACTGCCATGATTGCGGGATATGCGCAAAATGGATTTGTTGAAAAGGCTTTAGAAACTTTCAAGCAAATACAATTGGCAGGTATAAAGCCAAATTCCACAACCTTTGCTAGCATCCTCCCTGCATGTGCCAAGATGGGAGCTTTGGAACAGGGCATGAACATCCATCAAAGCATAATGGAAGGGGGATTTTCATCAGATATTATAGTTGGAAATGCTCTGGTAGACATGTACGCAAAATGTGGAAGCATAGATAAGGCACGTGAACTGTTTGACAAAATGCCACAAAGAGATATCATCTCCTGGAATGCAATGATTGCTGGATATGCACAAAATGGATTTTGCAAGGATGCTCTCAAAATCTTCGAATTAATGAAGCACTCTGGAACATATCCTGACATTATCAGCTTCGCTTGTGTTATATGTGCATGCAGCCATGCAGGTTTAGTGGATGAGGGCTGCACATATTTCAATCATATGAGTAACCCTCACTACATTACACCTACAGTTGATCATTATGTGTGTATGGTTGACCTTCTTGCTCGAGCTGGCTATCTTGAGGACACCTTAAAATTTATCATTAAGATGCCAGCTAAACCTGTGGTGGCTGTGTGGATGTGTTTTCTTGGTGCCTGTAGATCACATATGAACATAGGTTTAGGAGTATTTACAGCGACATTGCTTTTTGATTTGGATCCTCAAAATGCTGCGACGTATGTTCTTCTCTCAAACATCTATGCAGAACTGAGGAGGTGGGGTGAGGTCCAAATGGTAAGGAGATTGATGAAAGATAGAGGAATTAAAAAGATCCCTGGATGTAGTTGGATTGAAGGCCATAAAATGGTACATGCTTTTTGTGTAGGAGACAGATCACATCCATAGACAGAGGAGATCTATACAAAGTTAGAGAAATTGGCTTAGGAGATCAAGGCAGCAGGGTATTTTACAGATTCAAGACATTTACTTAATTATGTAGAAGAGGAAGAAAAAAAAAATTTCTCTACCACCATAGTGAAAAGTTGGCAATTGCATTTTGTGTGTTAAAGAGTCTCTGAAACAACTATCAGAGTTGTTAAGAACCTTTAAGAGTGTGTTGATTGCCACCCAGCAATGAAATTTACCTCCAAGGCTGTTGCAAGAGAAATTGTTGTGAGAGATGCGAGCTGTTTCCATCATTTTAAAGAGGGACAATGCTCTATGGAGATTATTGGTGATGCTAAATGAATAAATTTTTTTAAAAAAGGTTTGCACTATAATAATGTGCACTATGTCAGCCCTGTAATAATAATGAAGGGACAAGGTTTTCTTTTCAGTTTCCAGAAACTTTTTTGTTTTGTTGAGTATTTGGCAATCTAGACCATGCTGTTGGCTTTGTAAAATTAGATGTGTAGAGTACAATGCAGATTGCTGCTTATATACATTATTGGGGTATCTGTCAAAACCTATTTTATGATATGGATGTTTCGTTGAATTGCTTTTATGCAATCGGCATATTTATGAAATGAAAAGCTGGAGGAGCTGGAGACTAGGGGCAAAAAAGCTGGAGAACACTTGAGTAAATGGCAAGATGCTTGACCAGCAGGAAAGGGGAGATGAGGACTCACAATTACCCCTGCAATTTTGTGTTGTTCTTTTGTTTGGATTAATTGTATTATATTTTTCCTACATCAGATCGACCATTTGAGATTAAATTACACATTCCACATTCAATATGTCATTTTATGTAAGTGCATGCAGATTTTGTCTCATTTATGGTAGGTATTTCTAATGTTGCTTCATATCCCTTTGCTTGGTGAGATAGCTACTAGATTTGTGAATTCACAATTTTATTTTATTTTCATTTAATTTGATTTCAATTTGTTTGGTTTTAATTAGAAATAAAATGTTATATTTTATATATAAAGAAGTAGAAAAATTGCATTTGTGTTTATACTATAATTAGTAGATATGTATGGCACTTCAAAACCTCACATAATGAGGATTATAGATTGATGTTAGGGAGAAGAGACTCAACATTTGTATATATAAAACTAAAATCACAATTTATAATGCATTATAATCATATATTCTTTGCATTACAAAATTGTGCATGATGAGATCTATAAATTGATATTAATGAGATGAAGGTTTGAAGGTGCTTGATAGAAAGCTATAAATAGGATATTTCGTAAGTGTTTGAAATGACAATAGGTTTAAAAGAAGAGGAACTTAAAAGGATCACAACAACAAAAATTTATAAGAAACACAATGCAAGACATGAATAAAATTAAAAATAATCTTACAATTTATTCATAATTTGATCAAATTGACTATTTATTCATGTGTGGCAAACCTAAAAAATGGTAGTAAAGGTTAATTCCCATTTAGTAAGAGAAGATTTGAGTAATTTTGCATTAGTTGCTTGGCTAACACATGCTAGTGAAGATGATATTCCATTTGACACATAAAATGTTTGTTTACTATCCTTTATCACAACTACATTTAAAATCTTGAACTTTATACTTGTGTCATGTTAAAATTGTTTAATAGTGGAGTTAATTCATAATGTCTAAAGACTTCAAGCCACATGGCTAATAATTTTTGTTTAGTCAATTTTAAAATGTTGAAATTTTATCATAACTATAAATGTTTGTATACAATGAAGGTAGAAAAATAGTTTTTGGAAAGAATCTAGAATGATGAATTTAAATTCTTCATCTCATACAAATGTATTTGACAACTTTATGGTTATATGGAAACATACATTTCTATTTTATTATGTCTCTATGATGAGTTTGTTCAACATTTACAATAAAGGAAGAAAATTTATCACAAAATGCCTTCTATTCTTATAAGAGCTAAATCACTTTGTAATTATCACTAATAGTATCACATTGAAGGTCTCAAGATACATATAAATTATAAATTAATACTTTTGTGTATGCATTATAATAGTATAAAACATTTGAATGGAAGTGTTGACATTTTTTTTGACACACTTGTAACTCAGGTAAGATGTTGAATAACTTACCTCTCCTAAAAAAAAGAAAATGACTATCCCAAGGTCTTTATAGTTAGGTCTTGGCCTACAAGATAACTTAGTCATTCATCAGTTTCCTATTTCACAAGGGGCATTATCTAATGTTTTACTAGAATCTCAAGTTAGATCTACAAATATGAATATTATGAAATGAGCTTCTAGCCTTGAAGTTAATGTCTATTGATCTAGGGAATCTAAACGTAATCATTGTGAAAATAAAAAATAAAATAAGTCTTTATTTAGAGTTAATCATGATAAGGGAACTTGGCTCTACTAGGGTTTGTGTCTTTTCTATTGTCTTTGGCTCTCCTTATGTCAAACCTTGCCCTTGATACATGGAACCCCTTGACCTTCTACATGTATTGTGGGTTCTTTTAGCTAGTCCTTTTTATGGCATCAAATGGCTTCAACCTGATAGTTCATGTTGATGTTGATGGTTTGACAACTCTGCACAATGGAACCTTCGAACAAGATGCCCTAGAAGTTTGTTTTGAATTTTTTTCATGAGGTACACACTCAAAATCCTCAATGGATGTGGTTTTACCCATCCTTGAGTTTGATAATGCATATAAGTGGCTAGAGAATTTCACTTTGATAGGGTATTTTTTGGAAGAACTTATCCCAAAAGCATGCTCTAGGAATGGGTCAACAAGCATTGGGCTCCACATGGGGTTTGACTTGACACTATCCAAAACCTCACCAAAGGGTTCTTTCTTTTTTTTATTTTGTTGATATGTTGAGGCTATTCTTAAGCATGGCTCATGGTATGTCTTTGCATTGTTGTTAGTCTTTCATCTTTGGATGCAAGACTTCATTGCCACCAATTAGAAAACTCTTCATGTGCTAGTTTGGTTTGAGTTCTCAAGTTTACCCTTTCCTTATTAGAAATTCTTAACCACCATTGTTGCTTCTCTTGGGAAGATCATTTGTGTTGATCCCAGTAGATTCTACTTGGCTCATCTATAAAAATGTGTTTATGTCAATATAAACTTGTCCAACAATTTGAAAGAATGTGTGGATACTCAAATTGGACATCTTTGTCATACCCAACATATGCTTTACCTCAATCTTTTGAACACTTGGTTTTGGTGTCAATCCACTGAATACAATATTAATGATTTCCCTTTAGTTCCCCCTTAAGTCAAATTACCCCCTCAATTGGCCGAGGTTCCCTCCTAAGAAAAGAAAGAAAAATGGACAATGGCTTCAAATCATAAAATTAAAAATTCTAACACTAGTGGCTCCCAAACTAATGCCTAGGCCTCTATGGATCAAACAACTGCCAAAGCGTAGCTTGGAAATTTTTCAAACCCTTCTGAGAAGGGGAAAGATGTCCCACCTATTGGTGAGCCCTCCTTAGGGGCAAGATGTTTTTGAATAGCCTAGCTAGTGTTTTTTTTATATTCTCAGTCAAAACTTTTTGTTCACTCTCCCCCTTCTCCTAAACATATGTCGTGTTCTCCTAGCCTAGTTGAGTGGTTCGAGGAGAGAAAGTATGTTGTAGAGAAGTGGAGAACCTCAATTCCCAACATCTACTTTGGTAGCTTCTCCTCAAAATATTTTTTGAAAAATAATTATTCTTCTCTTCAAGTGTGGGATAGTGATGAAATGCCTCTTGATTCTTTTCAATGGATTTCCTCTCCTAGAATGTTTGATGTCTTACTGACCTCCCCAGTAAATATTTAGTGTGGGATATTTATTAGATATAGATGGGTTTAGTTGTTCTTTATTTATAAGAAGTGAATATTACTATTTTTTTCTTTTAGCATCATGTCATGTCATTTGACTAGCCAGCTCCATGTTTTGTAGCAATCATGATATTGGTTGTGGATGGTTTGTTACCTTTCTCTCTACTAGGTGGCTTCAATATGTTGTCAACCATATTTCTAATACCACAAATCCTATGTTTTGGATCCTCTTAAATGTCAATAATCATTCTTTTGGTATTATAATTGTTTATACTTCCAATGATTTTGTTAAAAGATCTCTTTTACAGAGATGGATTGTTGATTCATTTCCTATTCCCACTTGGGATATGTGCAAGGAATTTAATATGGTGGAGATGAAATATGATAAATATAGGACCATTCCCTTATGTTGGACAACTGGTGAACAAGAGGCATGTTATTAAATTCATAATAAATTGAGCCTTTTTTATCTCAATTTAGGCTACTGTCACAATCATTCCCATTAGTATACTTGGAATATTTTTTGGTTGTTTATATTCCTAGATCATATGATCATTTTTGCACATTCCTTTTTTTCCTTTTCCAACTATTTTTTTCTCCTAGTGGAGCCTTTGCTAGACACCACTTTGTTTGAGCATACTCCCATCAATTTCAACATTCAATGGCAAGTGGGAATACCTTAGAATTGTAAGTTGTAAAACTTAATTTTTCAAATACTTCTTTGTTGATTCATCAACCCTTACTAGCTGAAATAAATAAAGTGTAGAACTTGGAAGCCTATCCCACTCATTCAACTAGCTAGATTGCTTGGTGGAATAGATCCATTAGGTGTACATCTCACTTCCTTCACATCTATCGATAGCAACTAATATTTTTTAGCAGCATGTATATGAAGCCACAATCTCAAAGCTTCATAGGGATACTATAGCTCTTGAAAATGACTCATTTCCCCCTCCTTTGTAGGTAAGGGTTGATAACCTTCATCATCAGAAGCAAATTATGACAAGCCAAAGGTGCTCAAATCAAAGTCAAAGTACATTGGCTTAAGGTCGAGGATAGATTCTAAAGAGTTCTTCCAAGATCTTATCTAGCTAACCATACTTCGCATGACATCAAACAAATCAAGGATGGTAAAAATGTCCTCAAAGAATTTCATAATATTCTCCAAGATTTTTCAAAAATTATGAGCAAGTTTTCAATACTCAATAAAACTCTCCTAAACATGACTAGGCCCTTTAGGAGTGCCTCCAAGTTGTTCCCTATCAAATTTTCTCCTCACAACAAGCCTTCTATGATAAATTATTTTTCATTGTTGACCTTAAAGAGGTTGTCCATACCATGGCCAATGACAAGGTTATTGGTTGTGATGAATTCCTTTATGAATTTTATAAGGCCCTTTGGGATTGTTTTGGCAAGGACATACATAGATTCTATCTTGAAGCCTCCCATTCCAAGTTTTTAGGGAAATTAATTAACAAAGAAAAAACTAAATGCAAAGGAAAGATTAAATGCATACCTAATTCTAGAGACCTAGATAATGTTTGTAATCGAAGGTCTATCACCTTACTCAATGTCTCTCATAAGATAATTTCCAAAGCTTTTTCTCTAAAAGTGTGCCATCTCCTTCTTCAAATTGTGAGGCCCAAGAAAATTTACTTTCTTAAACCCATGTATATTTTAGGTAAATATTATTAGTTTGGAAATCTATGGAATGGGTTGGGCAGTGTGAACAAAAGGCTCTATTTCTAAAAATTAACTTTTCCAAGGCCTATGATGGCCCTTTATTTTGGCCATGCTTCAAGCTCTAGGATTTGGGCCTCATTTCATTCAATCCATTTCCATACTCTTTGTAGATGTTTTGGCTTGTATTACTATTAGTGATCAACAATCTAGTGTCTTTGGTATTTTTAGGCCCATTCACTAGGGTTGTCCCTTAGATCTAGCTCTATATGTTCTTTTTGTTAAAGGATTTGGTTACCTTACAGCTCATTCATGTCTCAAGGTTTGGTAATGTTGGAATTTGCTGATTCAATCCACAGCTCCCATGAAACACTTGCAAGCAATTACCTATCACAATAAAGAAGATCAAGAGCGAGATTGTGTTCAATAACCTAAGAATTATTATTGATGCAACTGTTGCACTAAATATGTTTCCGTAGAGAATGAATTACAATTACAATTACAATGAATCAATCCTTATGAAAAGGATGAAAGCTAACCCTAGATTAGGGTTAGATTAGAACATGTCAAGTGTCCTCATAGGAATGAATGAGACAACATGTTCTAATATTAGATGCTTTAATCATGCAAAAAACAACTAATTAATTAAAGAAAATAATGAAATAAAAGCACTCCTAAGTTTAGCTTAAGTGTAATAAAGCATAAAGTGACCAAATTAATTAATTAGGTGATAACTTTATTACTCTAACACTCCCCCTTAAGATGAACTAGGGAGAAACTAAACTATGATAAAGGAAGCTAAATGAATGCATAATGGGTCCCAACTACAAGGCCTGATGAGATGTCTATGTACATAAATGAAACTCTCATAATTGGAGAAAAGGAGAAAACCACATGGGAAAAACTCCTCTCCAAAAGAGAAAAAAAAATTATTGTACTAGAGAAAGAAGGATAGGAGGACTCAATGTGACCCCCCAAGAACTACTTATGTCATGCAAGTACAATAGATGTCCCCTGATAGGAGAGAGAAAATGAGGATATGAACCCCCCCATAATGAAAGAGCTCTTGTGCTAATGATGAACGCCTGAAGACAAAATATGATCCACTTCCTGCAAACAACATTTCTCCCCTTAGGAAGAAAAGGATCCACTGGTGATTGGAGAAGCCAATCCAAATGGATGGGTGATACTGGAATCCAAATCCAGATGATGTATGCCTCTAGAAAGTGCTCATGTATCCACATGTTGGAAAGCGATGATGGCAATCCAAGATCCTATGAAGATTGATGTAGAACAAACTGCAAAGGCGATGAAAATGGTGGGCCAACAATGGTGATGTGGTTTTCAACAAAGAGGAGATGAATGCCCTCAAAGTAATCCTCCAGATCTGCAATATAGGACTCTATAAACAAAGATGATTTGTCTACAAGATATGAATCCCAAGTAGCTATGTCTGGAAGATGGATGATGTCTTGCTACACTGAATCAATAGGGGCCAAAGATGTGGTGATTCCAAGTTGATCAAGAACAATAGGAGATGATGATGTAGCCTCAATCTGAAGAGTGGGAACATGAATGCAAGTCTCCCAACCATTAGAACATGCAAGACCTATGATATACTCAAGCTCCTCTAAAGTATCATCATCAAAGGGTATGTAATTTGTATCTGCAAGAGGGATGAGACAATTTGTAGTAGGATCCTATGGGTATGGAGAGATATGAGGGTCTCCACCAATCTCCCAAAGATGTTTCCAAAGTATGTGGGGAGATTCAATGTTCAATAGAGCATACATAGTGTCAAGATCAACACTAGAACATATAACCCCTACAATATGATCTATGTTGATGCCCCATATTGATAAACTCCTTGGTGTGTCTAGTGTAGGTATGATTCCATACAAATAAGGAAAAATATCAAGCCACCTGATATGTGTCAGGATGCCATTTCACCAAGACTCATAGTTGTCCTTGTCCAAATTGATCACAGAAGGATGAACAAAAAAACCCATGATACTCACTCAAAAGAAAAAATCAAAGACTAAAACCCTCAATAATGATAAAGCAAATCAAATGGGGCGGGGGCCCTAGCTCGGTTGGCTAAGTAATTTCGTTGCGGCTCTGCTGGTCACGAGTTCTAGTCTCCCCCGTCCCGTGGTACCAGGGGGCGTGTCGCGCCAGCGCCGCTGGTCACGTTAAAAAGTTTACCAGGCGCACTGCAGTTTATAGGGGGTCATGCTACCCGATTCCTGCAGTCTAAAAAAAAAAATTAAAAAAAAATGATAAAGCAAATCAAATGATGTCATCTCATACAAACAGATCCTTTCCAGGTGCCAAGACATCCAAGTAATTGAGCAAAGTGTGAAAAACAAAAAATATTGAATAAAATGTACCTGGGGCAAATTTTGGAAAAAATGCATGAATAGATCTGAAGAGCTTTGAAATACTATAAGCAAAAAAATATGAGCTCGGAAGTGAAAAATGAAAATTTGACTTTGATTGAGAATAACAAGAACTACTAGAAAAATCTAATGATGAGATGTGCACTAATGAAAATTTCATAGAACCAACTTTCTGACAATATCTTGTTTGCCCAATTTTGACCTAGTATGCTCAAGTTATGCCAAAAAGCAAAAAAAATATCCTTTAGGAAAAATTAGGGCTAGGAGGGGCTTGGAGGGGTCAGTCGTACGTTGACATCAGCAATCTGCTATGTTAAATTTGACATCCTACCAATCGTCATCACAAAAAATACACGCCCTTGATGGAAAAATTTTGATCACCTGAAAAAATCTGCATGACCGGTATATTCTGCAGGAATCTTAGAAGATTTTGTTGTTGATTTTCTAGAATAATGGCAAGGAATATTCCCTAAATTTGATTTCATTGCCAAGTTGGCTAGATTTTGAGCTGAGATTGTACCACCGGATTTCTTGTTCGAAGCCGTTGTTGTTAGGGAAATTTGTCGAGAATCTTCAAGATTTCGGTCATTGACTGAGGATCGCTGACCGGTTTGATGAAGTCGCCAGCCTTATGCAAGTAGTCATCGAGCGGTCAAAGGGATTTGTTGTCGTACTGGTAGGCTTGTAGTAGGTAGTTTCTAAGCAGCTTACCCCGTGGGGTCCACCTGTGTGTGAATGGTAGGGTGGTGTACCTTGCATGCAGGGAAAGGTATGACCCCCTTTTAATATATAGTGTTTTTTTATATTTTTTGCAAATTCTTTTTCAATTTTTTTTTATAATTATTTTTTTATTTTGCAAGAAAAATTAATGAAAACCTTGGAATAATTCTTTTTGATCGATGGGGGAAAAAAAAATTAAAACTAGAATATGTAAACCTTGTACTTGTTGTCCAGACAGATCGAGGCACCCGGATCTGTATGGATTGGCATGCCTCTAAAACAATTTTGACTTTGTTGCAATTTCTTGTATTTGAGCAAAATGACAGGCATTCTTAAGGTTTTTGGCTGCTCTGGATGCGATGGTGAGACTCATTTTGCTCCAGGATGCACCAAAAAATTGCTCACTTGGTCAAATTCCTCCAGAAATTGAATAGGGGGTTGTAGATCTAGGCTCTGATACCATGTTAGAATTGACTAATTCAATCCATAGCTCCCATGAAACACCTGCAAGAAATTACCTATCACAATAGAGAAGATCAAGAGTGAGATTATGCTCAATAACCTGAGAATTATTATTGATGCAACAGTTCCACTGAATATGCTATCGTAGAGAATGAATTACAATTACAATTACAATGAATCAGTCCTTATGAAAAGGATGAAACCTAGCCCTAGATTAGGGTTAGATTAGAACATGACAAATGTCCTCATAGGAATGAATGAGACAACATGTTCTAATATTAGAGGCTTTAATCATACAAAAAAAACTAATTAATTAAAGAAAATAACGAAATGAAAGCACTCCTAAGTTTAGCTTAAGTGTAATAAAGAATAAAGTGACCCAATTAATTAATGATTAATTAATTAATTAGGTGATAACTTTATTACTCTAACAAGTGAAAGGTATAAATTCACCTAATTTATCAACTTAACTTGATAATATCCAATTTTTAAATGATTCTTTCCTCATACTCTTAATTAGGAGAAAAATAAAAATCACGCCCTTAAGTGCTTAGATGCCTTTTGTAAATATTCTGTCTTTTCCATTTAGTGACATAAAACTCATTGTTACAAACAATCCTTCCTCCCCACACCTTCCTGGCTCAACTCCTACAATTGGAAATGAGTTGGTCATAAAGAATTTTTGAGATTCCTAGGCATTCCCTTCACCTTCTAGGATTCATGGTTATCCTTATGGAAAGCTTTGCACACTATAAAAAAAAAATATTGCTTACTGGGTCACCAAACCTTTTCTTCGATCAAGTTTTTTCCACGATTCCTACAATCACTCATATTTATTTTTCCTCATGTTGGGCTCCTTCTAAGGTGTCTTACATGAAATTAGACAAGCTTCTTTGTGTTTTTCTTTGGGTTTCTTTAGAAAATCACAAGGGATTTCATAGGGTGGCCTAGAATTTTTGTTGCCTCCCTTAGGATTCTAGAGTTTTGGGGAATTTATCTAACTAGCTCTAGGGTTTGGATCTTCGTAGTAAGTGGATATTCATGCCCCTCAAGGTGAAAAATCCTGGAAAATGCTTGTATGGTACTACATTGCCTCTATCCATCCTTCTAAATGACTTGCTTGGAAGGAGATTAGGCTACAAACCCTTCTCACCATGAAGAACACAGTGAAAATTGAAGGGGACTTTGTGATAAAAAGTATTTGGAGAACTTGGGAATCCATGAAGCCTTGGATTTTTTTGGAATGGTTCTAAATTTTATAATGGGCTTTCCATCAATCAACATAATATCTATGGTCCCCCATTTTGCAAGATCACGACCACCCTTTGAAAAGGTTGTCTTGGCTATGTGTCTTGAGATTTCTTGAGAAAGGAATTCAAACTCTGCAAGGTCCCTTTTCTCCATAGCTTCAATGAGTCTCCTATCATGGAATGAAGCTAAAGCCAAGTTTCACCTTTCTAACCAATATTTTGAAACTATTGATATAGTCATGGGGCAATTTTGATTGGTATGGTTCTCAAAATTGGTATCGATTATTCTAGGCCCTAGTGAGAAGATTGGAAGTGGTGTACAAACACCACTTTTTAGAACTAAAAAATGTGGCAAGGATATCTTTGGTTGTCCCTCTATTTCCCATGGTTCCCACTTTGAATCAATAGTGGCATTTGCAATCACTAGTCTTAGTTTTGAAACAAAAATTTCATATCGATAGGTCAACTATTTTGGAACCCAAATTAACTCACATTCCCTAGTGTATTATTTTTCAAGGCCTTCCTATTGGCTCTAGGTTATCCCATTTGGGAGTTCTAGATCCTCTTTGCACATTTTGTGGGTAGTTGGAATGTTCTAAGCATTATTTCCTTGAGACCAAAAGTTGGCAAAACAAGGACAAACAACTGAGAGGGGGGGAGTGAATCAGTTGTCACAAAATATTTAAACTTTTCAAACTTAACTTAACTAAATCTCATATCAAATGAATTAACAATAAACCATAGACAATCAACACATCAGAAACACAAAGAACAATAAGATTTTTTTATGTGGAAACCCAGTTAGGGAAAAACCATGGTGGATGTCAATCCACAATATTATACCTTGTTAAAAGTCTAAAGATAAATAATGGGAATGCACATACATTTAGGCACACTGCCTAGAGCTCACTGCTTAAATACAAGAGGGGCTCACTGCCCAAAGAAGACACACTGTCTTACAGCAATTCAGATTAGATCCGTAGGGTATGAACTAAGAAAATAACTTCTACAAAAGCCTGATTATAGTTTCAATTAAGCACAAAAACACTCCTTCACACTTCTCTCAAACTTCTTCACACTATGCTTTGCAATCGAATGATTTGATCACTATTCATAGACTTTCTCTTCCTATGACACTTCTTCGCTACATAAATTTGCACAAACAACTGCTCTTATATATCTGCAACATGGAATTACATCAACAACTTTGTCGGCCAAAATAAAAAACATATACACAATGTCGAACCAAACTTACAAGTAAATTTTTAATGTGAATCAAACACTATCTGCCACAACATAATGAAGACTTAAAATAATGTCCTCGAGCACACCAAACATTCAAATTTTAATCTCCAAGGATCCAAAACCAAGAGAACATAAAAACCCAAACACATAAGAGAAAAATCACCGACCTCGGGCATGCCAATCAACTCAGACTTGCAACAAAGATAAAGCACGATCTAGAAACATCCACAAGCACCAAGAATCATTAGAGAAGCATCCGCAACAACTAAAATTACTAGAATCACATCAACTTCAATCAAGAACACTAATTGAAGCCACAGAAAAACTGTTAGAACACAACTATTCATAACACAATTAAATCTTCATGTGGACCTCTAAAACTTTTGGTGGATAAACTAGATACACTTAGAAATAAACCCTTTAGTCCACAATTATTGATCGTCAACGTACTGAACAAGACATCTTCATGACCTTCATTGTTCCACTGTCACCCTGCAACTCTTTCTTTAACAATTTTCTCAATATCCTCGACATATACAGCCTACAATACATCAATGCTAATAGTGTTGACATCAATGAAAACCACAACATCCAACAATCTCCCCCTTTGGCAATCATGGCAACACATGATGTGAAAAATACCATAAACACAACTACGCTTACTCCCCCTTAGGTTCTGACTCATTTTATCCTCAACTTCTTCCACATGATCTTCTCCCCACAAGGCTCTTCTCCCTAGATAATTCACAAATTTTCACATGACTCTTCTCCCCCTTTGACATCAATGGAAAATATTTCTTCTATACAAGCTCTGAACGACATATCTAAACATCTGACTACTCCCCTTGAGTAGTAGCCACGAAAACATCAATCTAGATCAAAATATAGCTATGAAGCACACAGATTGATGCAAGTAAAGACATCTCTAGTTCTTATCAGGAGGGGTAATCACCCCTAGCATCCCTTTGAGATACTCAAAAGTATCCTTTGGCAACGGCTTGGTGAAAATTTCTGCAATTTGTTCTTTGGTAGGCACATACTCCAAACTGACTTCTTTCTCACTCACTTTTTCCCTCAAGAAGTGAAACTTGATTGATATATGCTTGGTCTTAGAGTGTAGCACTGGATTCTTCAATATGTTTATTGAACTTGAGTTGTCACAGTATATGGCAATAGGCTCATCATATACTACTCTGATATCTTTCAACATCTATTTCATCCACAACACTTGAGTACAATTATTTTCAATAGCAATATACTATGCCTCAACAATAGATAGGGATATGGAATTTTGTTTTTTACTCAACCAAGACACCAACTTCTTCCCTAGTAAGAAGGCACCACCACTAGTGATTTTCCTGTCATCTACATCTCCTACCCAATCCACATCAGCATAGGCACTCAAGGTAAGATCATCATCTTTAGGATACCAAAGCCCAAAATTAACTATTACTTTCAGGTATCTAAAAATTCTCTTTATAGTAGTCACATGAGATTCTTTCGGATTAGCTTGATATCTAGCAACCATACACACAACATTTGTGATGTCTAGTATGCTTTGAGTTAAGTAGATAAATCTTTCAATCATTGACCTGTATCTTGTTTGATTTTTCTTAGGAGAATCATCATTTTGTGTTTACTTGCATCCAGTTACCATGGTTGTACCAATAGGCTTTGAGTCTTCCATGCCAAACTTCTTCAGCAACTCTCTCACATATTTGGACTGAGATATGAAGATCCCATTGTCTAACTGAGTGAATTTCAATCCTAGAAAGAAATCTAGCTCTCCAATCATACTCATTCAAATTCACTTTTCATTTCATCAACAAACTTCATACATAGATCATCATCACCTCCAAAAATAATGTCATCAACAAAGACTTCAATGAATCAACTCTTTATCATGATCCAACTTAAAATACAAGTTGTCAATAGTACCTTTATTGAATCTAAGCTTTAGTAAGTATTTATCGAGTCTATCATACCAGGAACTAGGGGCTTGCTTGAGTCCATATAGAGCTTTCTTCAATCGTCAAACCATGTCTTCCTTATTAGTCAGTTGAAATCCATCCGGTTGTTCAACATATACCTCTTTTTCTAACTCACCATTTAGAAAGGACTTCACATCCATTTGATAAACTTTGTAGTTCTTATATGCGGCATAAGCAAGAAATGATCTTACAGCTTCTCTCCAATAGATGTGAGGCACATTTCCTTCCAACATCATTGTTCTAGTAGCATCAAAAATTATTTTGTTCTTTCTCTCTACAACTCCATTTTATTGAGGGGTTCGGGGAGATAACTGTCTTCTAATTCCATTCTCTTCATAGAAAGAAATGAACTCCTAGGAGGTGAACTCACCACCTCTATCTTCCCTTAGGAATTTGACCTTCAGACCTATCTCATTCTCTACCATAGCTTTGAAACTTTTGAACTTCTCTAATGCTTCACATTTTTCTCTTAAGAAAGCAACCCATATCATCCTAGAGTAATCATCAATAAGCAACATAAAGTACCTTTCTCCTTGTAGACTTCTGATTCTGGAGGAACCACATAGATCAGTATGCACAAGCTTCAGTACTCCATTAGAATGATGGTGTTTGCTCTGAAGAGAAACTATAGTCTTCCCATCTGACATTCCTTGCATATTGTGTTAGTAGGCTTCACTAGCTTAGGTAGATCTCTTACTACTTGAGTGGATATTACCTTGACAATGTTATCAAAATTCAAATGACATAGCCTCATATGCCATAACCAACTTTCATCTACTTGAGCAATTAAACAACTTTCATTAGCAGCACTCAAGTGAAAAATATTACCTCTTATCTTTGTACCTGTAGCAATTACATTTCTAGAGCTTCCAAGTATCCTACATCTTTCATCTTTGAACTGAAGATTGTAACCCTTGTCCACCATCTGTCCAATACTCAATAGGTTATGCTTCAATCCTTCAACATAAAGTACATCATCAGTGTTATGTTTACCACAAAGAAAAATAGATCCTCTACCACGAATCACACCAACATTGTTATCTCTGAATCTTACAACCCCACTGTCATATTTCTCTAGACTTACAAATTTACTTTTGTCACCAGTCATATGATGTGAGCATCCACTATCAATAACCTACTCATCCTTTTCTTCATTTTGGGCTGCAAGAGCTTTCTCAACTTTAGCAAATTCAGTAGCCACCAGATCATTTTCCTTGATAGCAATGAAAACCCATTCATCTTCATTTCCATTTTCTTTATCAGATTCTTCATCAGTCACACCTTCAACATAATAGCATTTCTTTTGAAATCTAGGTTTGTTAGGCTTAGATCTAGGAACTCTTTCAAGACACCTTGAAGCAAAATGACCTATTTTACTACAAGAGAAACATTTAATAGGAAATTTTCCTTTATACTTACCTTGTCCTCTACCTTCTTTCTTCACAATTAGAGCTTCCAACTCTTCTACCTCTCTTTCTTCATCTTCAAGTTGTTTCATCTCTTCCTCATACTTGAATTTCTTTCTAAAACTCTCTCCTAGATCATATATTTTCCTGTTTCTTCCGGATACAGAGGCCTTAAATGCAGATTCAGTCTTGGGTTCAGAATCACCAAATTCACTCAACTCAAAGGAAACAAGTTTACCAATCAGCATATCTCTTGTCACATTGGTTACTATTCTGAGCTCTTCAATAGCATGAGCCTTTGATTTGTAAGAGGGAGGCAGTGATCTGAGCACTTTAGCTATAATTTCTTATTCATCCAGGGTACCACCGACACATCTAATACCCATCACAAGTTCATTTAATCTTTTCATAAAAGAAGAAATATTTTCATCTTCACCCATCTTCAAAGTTTCATACTTGCCTTTCAAACTTTTTAGCTTAGTGACCTTCACAAGTGCATCTCCTTCATACAAAGTCTCCAACTTCTTCTAGATCTCATGAGTTGTCTTCAGATCCATGACATTTGTCATTTCTGAATCCGTCAAAGCACTCAACAAAGCTTCAATAGCCCTAATGTTAATCTCAGCCTCTTTAATCTCATCAAGAGTGGAAGGACTATTTTGAGGAATAACATATATGTTCTTTGTAATCTTCTAGAAGGGTTCACCAATACACCTCAAATGACACTCCATTCTAGCTTTCCACGGAGAGTAGTTTGTTCCATTGAATCTAGGACTTTCCTTCTTGTATGATGTCATCTGGGATCACCTCAAGCTTTTAAACTTCTTCAAAGGAACCTACTCTGATACTAATTGTTGGCAAAACAAGGACAAACAATTGAGAGGGGGGTGAATCAGTTGTCATAGAATATTTAAACTTTTCAAACTTAACTTAACTTAATCTTAGATTAGATGAATTAACAATAAACCATAGACAATCAACACATCAGAAACACAGAGAACACCAAGATTTTTTACGTGGAAATCCTGTTAGGGGAAAAACCATAGTGGATGTCAGTCCACAATATTATAGCCTATTAAAAGTATAAAGAAGAATAATGGGAATGCACATACATTCAGGCACACTTCCTAGAGCTCATTGTTCAAATACAAGAGGAGCTCATTGCCCAAAGAAGACACACAATCTTACAACAATTTGGATTAGATCCACAGGATATGAACTGAGAAAATAGATTCTACAAAAGCCTGATTATAGTTTCGGTTAAGCACAAAAATACTCCTTCACACTCTACTCTGCAATCAAATGATTTGATCACTATTCACACACTTGCTCTTCCTCTAACACTTCTTCGCTACATAATTTCGCCCAAACAACCACTCTTATATATCCGCAACATGGAATTACATCAACAACTTTTTCAACCAAAATAAAAAACATATACACAATGTCGACCCAAATTTACAAGTAAATTTTCAATGTGAATCAAACACCATCGGCCACAACATAATGAAGAATTAAAACAATATCCTCGAGCCCACCAAACATTCAAATTTTAATCTCCAAGGATCCACAACATGTTACAACCACCATGATGGCCAAGAACATAAAAACTCGAACACACAAGAGAAAAATCACCGACCACGAGCACATCGATCAACGTGGACGTGCAACAAAGATAGAGTGTGATCTAGAAACATCCACAAGCACCAAGAATCATCAGAGAATCGTCCGCAACAACTGAAATTACTAGAATCACATCAACTTCAATTAGGAACACTAACTGAAGCCATAGAAAAATTGTCAAAACACAACTATTCATAACAGGATTAAATCTTCACACGGACCTCTAAAACTTTTAGTGGATCAACTAGATACACTTAGCAATAAACCCTTTAGTTCACAACAATTGATCATCAACGTATTGAGCAAGAAACCTTCATGGCCTTCACTATTCCACTGTCAACCCGTAACTCTTTCTTTAACAATTTTCTTAATATCCTCGACATATACAACCTATAATACATCAATGCTAGTAGTGTTGACATCAATGAAAACCACATATTAGAAACACAACCACAACATCCAACACCAAAATTTTTGGACCTAGATCCATTATCAATTTGATCCCTTTAGGCCAATTTTTTTTTCATGGAACATGGTTGTTTTAGGGTATTGATCTCACATACCTCACAAATTCAACTAGATTTGGAATGCTTGTATGGTGGATATTCTCTTCAACATATGGAAAGACATGTAAATTTAGTTATCTTTACCAATTTTTCTATTGATTGACATGTTTCATTTTATTCTATATATGATATGTTCAAATATTTTATTGCAGATTCAAGTGCAAGAAAACAAAATTACACTTGAGGTAGCCCATCTATAGGTTCTCCTCGATCAAATTAGGGTAAGTGTGGTTTCCAAATTTCCTCCATTTCCCTCTTCCTCCAAAGGCTTCTCACCTTCTCACAAATGTCATTGTGGAAGGAGAATTTTTTCTCGAGGTACTTGGGAGAATCACTCCTACACTTCTCTCTTGTTTACAAGAAGAGACTATAGTCAATGAGGTTGGTTTCAACCCACTCTTTGGTGCTTCACCTCATGACCAGTCATAAGAGGAACATTTGGGTGGCCTACTAGTGGTGCATCTCGTTGGTTTGATTCTAGAAAGTTACCTCAACTAGCTCTTTTTATTTCACCAACCCATAATACAAAAAATAATAAAAAGATAAAGATAAAGATGATGATGATGATGATGGGTGAGACCCTCCTATGGACACCTTAGACCTTGTTGATGTATGGGGCAAGCCTAGTGACAAAGATCATCCTCCTTCCCCCTTTGATATTACTTTAGCTGCTTAACAACATTGTATTTGTTTCTATTTTTTTTTGTTCCAAGCTTTAGCCCTATGTGGACTCTAGGGGTGTGACTTTTCTCCACCCACCCTTTTTTGTGAATATGTATAATTTAATTTTATAATTAATAATTTAGACATTTATTCATATAAAAAGTATTTATTGTAGGAAATAATTTTAATTATCATGTATTCAATATATTTTGATGTTTTATCCTAATCTAACCAATAGTATAAAAACATGCAAAAGTTAGGGTGAGAATAGAAGGTTTCTAGAAAATACTCCAGTTTGAATTTCTATTGCAATACCGTGCAGTCAAAATAGAAAAATCCAATTGTGAACTATTCCCTAATTAATAACAATGTCTCGTGACCCTATAAAGAAAGTATAAATCTTCAATGAAAGGTTTCAAATAATGACAATATTATTGTTCAAATATCCAATACTAACACAATTAAAATAGATATTTCTATAAAATGAATGAATAAAAAATTATCAATAATTGTTTACAATAAAAAAATCCAACTAATTGTTTGAAAAATATGAAATAAACTAAAAACAAAATAACTATGTTTTACAAATCCAATTATTATCAATAATTTTCAACCATATGTATTTCCTTTTATTAAAGAAATACATTCAATGAAAATGAATGGCTAGGATTCATCCATCACCACTGATTCATATTTTATATGAATTAATGTGTTTGAGAACTAGAGGTCATAAATGTGGTGTGCAAGACAAGTGGGATGTCATAGAATTTATGAACTTGATAGTGTAGAGTTTATGTAAAGGCCATTCGTACCCAAAACTTAACCAACATATTCATGGAAAATTGGAATTCTTCATTATGCACTATTTAAATTGCAAGAAAATCTGCACCATTGGGGTGGACAAATTTAGGTGGGAAAAAATATCTTAACAAAATTACATGGGTTAAATCTAATCATTAATGGTGTTAATGACGAC
Organism: Sequoia sempervirens; assembly: GCA_007258455.2. Taxonomy (NCBI): domain Eukaryota; kingdom Viridiplantae; phylum Streptophyta; class Pinopsida; order Cupressales; family Cupressaceae; genus Sequoia; species Sequoia sempervirens. The sequence continues at coordinate 56,999 of VDFB02108337.1, forward strand.
TCTAATGTGATTAAAGCATCTATCACTAAGAGTGAGTGTAACTATATTCCCTCATCCTATTTTCATGTTGCATGCTCTCAAGGTAATTTTTATGGTTATAGTTAAAAGCTTACATTTATGTCACCATTGCATTTCATGCATCAAAATAATCATCCATTCTAAAATATTGTAAAATTCAAAAGAAAAGCAAATCAATTTAGTTTTAAAATTAAAAAGTCTAAGTTTCTAAGTATATTAGTATGTTTCAGATAAGTTGTAGGGTTTTAGGGATGATTCAAACTTCAAGACATCACAGTGGAAGTCATTTTCTTCATATAAAATCCACAATCATAAAATTATTTAAAAATTATGTTTTTGAAATCATAAAGATCAAAAATTTGGAAGGTTTGGATAAAAATATGGAAGTAAGAACTAACTTTGCAAAGTATTAATATTTCTTTGGAAAATAATGTAAGAATCCAATGAAATACTAGACTTTAGAAACTTTTGAGAAGTATGTATAACTTAGTTGGGTCAAACTTTACAATTTCATCTTGTCCTAAATTTCAAATTTTGTAGGAAAGTGGAATAGGATGAGAGATAGAAACGGAAGTTTTTAATGTCCCTTTTCTAGTTATAGTTCTACAAATTACTTGAAAAATACTTCAATTAAAATAAAATTTTAGTGAAAGAAATGTGGAATTTAAGAGGATTAATAACTTATAGGATATTGAATACAATGTCTAGAAGCTTGGTCTAACTTTGTAACTTTTTATTGCTCAATATCATTAAGAATTCTTTCTTTAACTAAAATTTGTTGGAGGTCAGGATATTTGAATGAGAGGTCCTTTAGAAAACTAGAATCTTACAAGGACATGTTTCTTAATATTTTTATTAAGTTATTGCTCTTTAGTTTTCCCCTTCATTAATTTGGTGTGGAGATCCTAAAGACTATCAAAGGCCGGTCATAACTCAAAAAAATTTGCTCTCCATTGAAATCCCTCAATTTTACATTTTTTCAAGAATTTATTCATTAAGATCTAAACTAACTTTTTTGCAAAAAAAAATTGCAAAAAAGGAGAGGGGATGTAGACATTAGATTGGAAGAGGCAAAGCACATTTCTCCATTAAAATATTATAACTTGCACAAAACTGCATCTTATAGTTTTTGAGTGATTTTTTGGAGATTTAACTCAAGTTGAGATATATTAACACTTACATATCTTTTATGCTAAGGCATGAGAATGTCAAAGCATAGTTGTTAGATGATAAATCCAACTTAAGTTGTGATATTTGTGAGATTAATTTGTGTAGCCATTAATATAAATGACAAAGGTGTTAAAAAGACAAGCTCATATGTAGACAACTTTACATGGATCATAAAAAATAAAGGTCATCAAGATAATTGAAAAAATAGAATTAATCACTCCAAACTCTATAATTTCACACATAAAGGCATAAAATTACCTTATACCATGGACCTAAAATAATATATGGGAATAGGTCAAATGTCAAAAGATATAAACATGATGACATGTACAAATGTATATCAAGATCTTAGTCAAAAGATAGTAACATAATGACAAATTTACAGATGTATATGAAGAACCCAAAAATTTGACTTTACAAGTAAAGTTGAACAAATATGAACGCTAGAGGAAATTTGTGGAAAATTTCCAAACATTGGGATATCTAAACAATATTTTAGATGTTTGGTAGTGCATCAAGAATCCTTAAAACTCATTTTCAGAAAGTTGACTTCTTAAACCCATTAAAAGATACTTTGTGGGAAAGATAAGGACCTCAAGAGGTTCGTACAAGAGAAAAATCTAGCAGACTTTGAAAAAAATTCAAGTTTACAAAATTTGTGAAATTTTTAAAATTTTACTAATGTAAAAAATCCACACCTTTTGTAAATGACTTCAATTCAAAATAAATGAAACTTGGTCATTCTTAAGAAGTTAATACACATTCTTTAAAAGATCAAACGGGAGGAAAATGTGTTATGATTTTCAAGATCATAAAGCAAAAATCAAGAGACTTCCAAAAAATACACTTGCACACTAATAAGCCTAATTTACATTATCAAGAGATTGATACAAGAGTTGAGTAAAATGTAGAATGTAACCTTGCTTATATAGGAAAAGTGGTGAATGTAGTCAAGTCAAACTCAATGACTAACTAATCCTTCAATGATGGAACACTTGTTAACTCACATGACAAGTGTTCTAGTGAGTGGCAAGTGACCATGCAAGAGGTGTCACAAAATGATGACACTTGTCTCAACCACACAGGTGAGACAAAAATCTAAAATAGCCTAAGTAAACTTAAGAAAATATGAATAGGTCAATATAAAAGGTGATGACAACTTAACTAGTTATCTAATGACTATATTTGCACTTTACATTTCCTAGCTTGTGCATTTTTATTATAGATTAGATTAAATAAAAAAATTCTATATTGTTTTATAATATAAATATATGTAATAGTTAAGTTAGATAATGAATTAGTTATCTCCTCAATCTACCACACATAAAGGGTGCTACAATTTATCTTCCAATAAGGAGTTCAACAAATTGAATTTGAATTTTTGAATCTTAGCATTTAGATTTGTAGGTTTAGGATTAATCTTACACTTGTGAGATTTCCTTGGGAAAAGGAAATGGTAATATCTTTGTAAATAATGTATGTCTAGACAGGAGACATAAACAAGAATAATAAATGTTTGATATGTGTAAATATGTTTGCATATGGATAATACAAAGTAAAGTGTGGGAGAATGTGTAAATAGGAATGTGTAATGACATTAGAGAGTGAACCCAACTTTGCATGAGGGTGTCATTTTTTATATACAATTATATTAAGTCATCCCATTTAAATGTTTCAAAAAATAAATGGAGATTATCATAAGTATGAAAATTTTACCATTATATTTTCTCCCAATTTGAGGTACATGTGAATTCTAAATGATCACATATCTCAAAGTAGTAAGAATTGTTATGTAAATTAAAAAAAATGAAAAGAAAGATCTAAGTAGAAAAATAAGACTCACAAAAATAAACAAAGATACAAAACAATAAGACAAACTAGAACACCAGTTTTAACATGGTTCACCATCAAAGGCTACATCCACAGAAAGCAGGGGCACTCTATATTAATTTTGTTACAAATACATTATCAGTAGTTGATTGCACTGCAATACTTTTACATATATTCAATTAACCTCCAAAAGAGCTTCTTGAAGTCGTTACAACCCAGGAATATGAGAGGTCAAAAGAAATTAAGACCAAACATCAAGAAGCTACAGTTATAATAGATGGAATGATTGGGATATCCCCCAATTCAAACTTATTGTCACTTCTTGACAATGTCGAGAGAATCTCTACAAAACTCGAACTACTCTCTCAGTACTATCTTGATCAAAGCATCAGCCAGACTCATTTTTGTACCAATCTTCTCCACCTACAACTTACCCTCTTCAAGTACATGTCGAATAAAATGACATCTCAATTCCATATGCTTGGTCCTATTATGAAAATTAGAGTTCTTTTCCAAGTGAATAGTGTTGTTACCATCACAAAACAAGGTGAAAACAAATTGCTTATACCACAATTCTCCCAACAACTACTATAACCATATCATCTCCTTTGCTCCTTCAGTGAGAGCAACATATTCTACCTTGGTAGATGAGAGTGAAACCACCTATTGCAACCATGAAACCCAGCTAATAGTAGCCTCGACAAATGTAAACACAACTTGTAGTAGACTTTTGTTTGTTCAAGTCCCAACCATATCCAAATCAACATAACCTCGGAGCTAAGTATCCTATCATCCAAACCATAAAACATGATTGAAAGTACCTTTCAAGTATCATAATATCCACTATACCACTTTCCAATGAGACTTACTTGGATTACTCATAAATCTACTCACAACTCCCATTGTATGAGCAATATCTGGACAAGTACAAACCATGACATACATGAGACTCCAAATTGCTAAGGAATACAAAACACCCCTCATGTGTTCTTCATCTTCTTGATTTCTTGGACACATTGCTAATGATAAGAAAAAGTGATCAACCAATGGATTACTAACAGGCTTGGCATTCTTCATATTGAACCTATCCAAGACTTTGGTAATATACTTCTCATGAGACAATCTAATTTATCTCTTCTATCTATCCATGATTATAGTCATCCCAAGAATCCACTTCGCTGCCCCTAAATATTTCATGGAAAAAAGTTGAGCCAAATGTTGTTTCAATTTACGAACTATCCTCACACTAGTGCTAGTAACCAACATGCCATCGACATAAAGTAAGTATAAAAAACTCACCATTAGCAAGCTTCTTATACTAGACACATGGGTTTGATTCACAACAAGTGTTGCTCAGTCATGAAGCTATCGAATTTAAGGCACCACTCCCTCATTGCTTGCTTGAGCCCATACAAATTTCGCTTCCGGCTAAAATACAAATGCTCCTAACCTTATTTAATGAAACCTTCAGGCTGCACCATATATAACTCTTCTTCAATATCTCCATGAAGAAATGCAGTTTTTATGTCAAGTTGCTCAAGCTTAAGATCCCATATAGCTTCCATGCCCAAAACTGCTCGAATGGTTGTCATCTTCACAACTGGCAAGAAAATTTCATTGAAATCAATCCCCTTTTTTATAATCCAAACCTTTCACAACCAATCTGGCTCTGTAGCGTTTTCTACCTCCATTTTCTTCTTTTAATCAATACACCCATTTATTCTTGAGTGTTTTTCGATTTGGTGGAAGGGTAACCAAATCCCATGTATCATTTTCCATCAAGAACTCCATTTTTCCTTGCATTGCCTCCATCCATTTCACTGAATTTTCATCTTTACAAGCTAATTGGAGAGCAATAACTAATAATCTTCAAATTTTTTTGAGGCCTCTTCTGTGGGATAGACCTCCTTAATTAAGGGGGGCTTGGTCCTGCAAATTAGTGTCCAAATTTAACCTCTGAAATTGATGTTGAATTATTTCTACATCACACTGCAGATTGCCTCCAATGCTCTGCCTTTACACTGTATTATCTTGTTGATTATAACTCCCTCCTATATCCCCACGTGATGAGGATAAATCTTCAACAACAGACTTTGAAATTGGCATCGACTGCCTACCAAGAGAAGATGACAAAGAATGTAAGTTTATTGTTGCGTGGGAAAAGAAACTCCCACGTGATGCGTGACAATATTCATAGGCATCGTTGAAGTAAATAAAGGCTATGTATGAATAAATGGAGGCATCATATTCACATTTCCAATGTTACTTGTTTCTACAGCTTGCATCGAGTGATTTTTAGGCTGCATCGACAAATCTAAAGGCTACATAGAGATACAGTGTGGAAGTAGTGACTTTCCAAAGGACTGCGAAGGAATATTAGAGGGATGTGCATGAACAAATGTTGATTGTGGACCAATATTTGAGGGCTGCATACCAACTGTGCATAGGTTGTAGATGGCTACGTATAGACATATGAAGGTTGTGAAGATACCTTTGGAGGTTGCGAATGAACATATGTGGTATTCTTAGAGGTAAATTTCTCCATATTAGTGTCTTTATCAAACATGTCAACCTCTATATATTCATTCAATGATGTCCTTTGTTCTTGCATAGTAGGGAATACTTTCTCATTAAATACCACATCCCAAGAAAATTCCAAAGTCTGAAATAAAATTGTTCCTCATTATAACCGATGAATATTTTTTGTTCCTCACCATAACCAGTGAATATACACCTCTTTGATTTGAGATCTAGTTTTTTTCGCTACTCCTTAGGAATATGCACACAAGCTTCACAACCAAAAATGCATAGGTGATTATAAGAAATTCATTTCCCAAGCCATCTCTCCTCTGGGATATCAAAATCCAGTCGAGATGAAGGAGCTCGATTGATTACAAGCCTCTGCCCAAAATTATTTCCCCAAACTGACATTAGAGAGCATACACTGAGCTCTCTCAAGAATCATTTGATTCAACCTCTCAACTACACCATTTTCCTAAGGGGTGAAAGGAACTAACTTAATCCAGTGTATGCCATTATTTGCACAGAAGGCATCAAATTCCAAAGAGAAAAACTATCCCCCATTATTAGTTTTAAGACATTTGATTTTGTGCCCAGTCTAATTTTCAAAAATGGCCTTAAAAGTTTTAAACTTCGAAAACACTTATGATTTTCTACCCATCATATAAATCCATACTTTTCTAGTACAATCATCAAGAAAAGTAACAAAATAATTAGCACCTCCAGTGGAGGTTACCTCTGTTGGACCAAAAACATTTGAGTGCATGAGATCCAAAGGTGTACATTTCTTGTCATGACCAGTCTTCAAGAAGCTATTCTGTCTTTGTTTGCCATAGAGACAATACTCACATAACTCTAAATCAACGAATTTTAGACTTGGAAGTTGATCCCTTTGAAGCACAACTTCAAGTCCCTTTTTTCTCATATGTTTGAGCCTCTTATGCCAAAGCTCTAAACCTCTTTTCACAACTGCCATTGCAACTCCCACTTCGACATGACACTCTAACACATATAAGTTACCCAATTTGTTTCCTTTTCCAATCACCAAGACAACCTTGGTTACCTTCCAAGTATCTAAAGAAAATTTAACATTGCACCCTTGACCATAAAGTTGGTTAACTGATATCAGATTTCTTTTTAGCATGGGAACATGTCTCACATCCTACAAAATCCATTTATTTCCATTTTTTAATTGTAACATCACATCACCTTTGCGTATTGTGTCATATTCTTTATTATCACTAAGAAAAACTCTATTGAACTTAACTTCTTGGTAGTTTGTGAAAACCTCATGACATGGAGTAGCATGGAAAGAGGCACCAAAATCAAGCACCCACGAATCTATAGTTATATGAGAAGTTAAAAGAAAGTAAGACCAAACATCAAGAAGCTACGGTTATAATTGATGGAACGATTGGGCTTCAGAATATCAACAAGCACTAGCATACCTATCTTTCGAAAAATCTATGTAATTTAAGACAACAAAAGATATCATCCTCTATACATTCCTATTTTATATTGATCTTTTTATTAAAACATAATATGCACCTTGAGAATGATATTTATGAACATCTTCTACATAGATTTTTCAAAGATAGGTATGCTATTTTTAGTTTAGAACTATTTAAAAAATAGTTTTATTAATTTAAATTCTTCTTTCTTATTTTATTTTCATTGTAAGAGTTATTTAATTATTTTTATATGTTGGTTGCGTTTTAGTTTTTTATTATTTTTTATGTTGGCTCTTTAATAGTTTTTGTTAACATATTCATGTCATTACACTACACCCTTTTTTGCCATTGTAGTTACACATGTTGGTGTAATTGATAAATTATAGCATAGAAAAAGGTAACCTTTTTTCTAAATTATTAAAGTATGGTTAGGTGTACAATAATGAGAAGTATAACCATGATGCAAATAAAATTCATGTTAGGGTACTAAGATGTAATGCAAACTATATGTAACCTAAGGGTGTCTCCAACCAAGTAAACTTTGATTAACTCCCACTAAATAAGTTGAGATAGATAACATTTGATAATTTAAAACTGACTAATTGAATGTGATCATAATTTGTAAACTACATAATTGCTATGCTAGAATGTAGAAAAATGAAAACATAGGGTCAATGATATGTTGGATCAAAATACGAATTTGTTAGAATCTAATTTTGTACCTCCTTATATAATTTGGGGTGTGTATTCAAAAGTGGATGGGAAACTTGAAGGCTAGGTCAAAAGGTGGTCAAAAAATATAAAATCTAGGTCCAAATATAGACAACTAATAGGAAATGCAAGCCCTTCTAGGATGGTTAGGACCAATTAATTGATGGGAATTTACAATTTTCTATATTTCTTTACACCTATCTAATGCACCTCTTGAGTGATGGAAACATGCCAAAAATAACCTAAAGAGGACTAATTATAAGTAAATTTATAATGGTTTATGACATGAAAGTGAAAACATGAGTGAATCAAGATCATAGAGTTAATTCACCTAGAAAATGATGTGATAAGGCCCTAAAACTAAAATGACATGAAGTAGAAATGAATAGAGGGAAACCATAGGTTTTTGGCTTTAGATTTATAGAATAAACATGTAAACAAATTATGAACCTAAATTGATAGATTTTTATGAAATACAAACTTAGAATGCAACATTATAGTAGTCTCACCTCTTTTTTTTTTTGATCATTTGTAGACTTAGGGGAGTATTAGGGACCTATAGAAGCAAAACAACTTGAAAAGTAGTTTGTTTGGACCCAAAATAAAAAGTGTGATGACCTCAACCAGAGGAAGATAGTGTGATGGACATGACCTCCAACAATGGCCTATAGGTTGACTCCATCCAAAGAGGGCTACCAATAGGAAGGCCAAGTCCTAAAGGTTGTCTTGGTCCACTATCTCAAGATCTCTTGAAATTTTGTAGAGATTGTCCTCTGATGATGTTGATTACTTATTCCAATTAACATTTTTCTTGAATTTTCAGTAAATTTCTATTATTCCACTTGTAAGATCTAAAAATGTATGGTAAACCCTATTACAAGAGTTAGAAGGGGATTTTTCATAAATAATCCCCATTGTGGGTGTTTAAACATGGATCCACATGATTCATATGTAACAAAAATGTTGAAAATTTAATCTATGAAATTATAAAAATAAAATAAGGTTGAATAACTTAAATTAAAACCTTTAAATCCTAGCTCTAGGGTTCTTGGAAAGCATGCAAATGAGCTGGGGTAGGAGAAAAATTTTGGATAGAAAAATAGATTTAGAGGGTGTGGGTTGAAACCTTTAGTTTTTTGGCTCACTATTCTAGAATAGATGCACACTAGCTTTGGGGGGGGCAGTGTTTGGGATGGACAATTCCTTCAATGGAAAAAATTAAAGGTAGATGGCTTGGAATGGTGGTGGAATAGATTGAGAAGGGATACCTATAACACCTTTAAAAAATCATTTGCATGCAACAATCATTAAATAAAATCATACCTTGCATGAAAATCTTTGAAAACTAGGACCTAGTTGCAAGGAACTTAAATGGGCAATTTTTTTGAATATTATATAAATATTTTTAATAACTAGAACTTGAATATGAAACACTTAGATAATTATTTAAATGCATTAGAAGGGTTGTACTCATACTAAAAATAGAAAGCCATGATGAACAATGCCAAATAATGCTTCTGTGTTAAAATGAGGCAAAGGTAAGGCTTACTTGTAGATTCTAAGAAAGAATTTAGAGATATTCCCATCAATTGTGGGTAGATATGACATTAATGATATCACATTAAAAGGATATATTGAGATAATAAAAATACCTAGATGACTTGGTGTTATCCTTTTTTTTTTTTTAAATTCTATTAAGTGACGTGTTATCAAGTGGTTCTCCTAAAAATCATTTTAGTATTCTAGTCACATGTGAAGTTCCCTTTTTGCCTCAACTTGATTAGATCAAAAAATGTGTTTGTCAATAAGTATTGGTCATAAATGTCCTAAATCATTTTGTAACATCAAAATTTCTAATCAATTCAAACATGTTCATTTGTAGTTGTTGTCACAAATGTTGGAACTTAAGTCATAAAATATTGTTGACATGATAATACATGCAAACGATTAAAATATGTCATTGGTAGAAATGTATGCTTTCCAATGGTAATTAATAGTATCCTTAAGAATGGAAAGATTGAAAAATGTTTGAAGTTGCTGAAAAGAATGGAAGAAAATGGTTTTGAATATAATGACCAAACGTATAAGGAATTTATTATAGTGCTTTGAAAATAAGTTAAGGTATCTAAAGAAAACTAGTGATCAATAAGATGTTGGAAAGCACTTTGCTTCTTTATATTGATATTGTTGATTTTAAATTATTCTCTCTTAGACACACTTCACTCTACATAGATTAGGTCAAACAAATATATTGAGCTCTTTTCATTGGGTTGTTGAAATGCATTTTTTTTTTGCTAAATTGACCTCTTCAATTGAAAATCAAGGAGATAATGTTTTATTTTTAATAAAGAGATTGACAATCATAATTTTGGAGAATAATACAGGGCTTGACTATTCCTTTTCAAGGGAAATAATGGTGATTTTGTGACCATATTAATGTGTCCCATGGTTGTTAGAGAGAACAAGTATAGTTTCAAAGTTTATCAATATTTGTCTAGGTGTCTTGCATTTGATAAAGGAGAATAGTTTGATCCAAGTACATCTAAAAAGTGTGATGGAGTAGATGTTGTAGAACATAAACTATGCAATCTAAAAATGGCTATGTAAATGGAAACAATAATGATCAATTAGAAAAAGGACATACAGTTTAACGAATTTAAGAATTGTAATAATAAAAAAATTCTAGAGATTTGACTCATTAGATAATTTTATTTCTCTTTTTCCTTAGTTTATAAGATATTTTAGTCTCTAAAACTCTTAGAGCTGTATTAAAAAGTGATAAATTTGTGTTCTTACATCTATTTATGGTGCATTCTTTAAGAAATTAATTTACCAATGATGCCAAAGTTTTCAACTTAAGCATGCAATGTTTATTATTTCTAATTGGTTGATATTCTCCTTTTATTGACAATGTAGAAAAAGCATTGTGGCTCCTAACAAGCACACAATTTCTTGATAGAATATTTCCAAGAGCCAACATCTCATAAAATACAATTATTGAAGCATTCTAAGATATAGTTATCCTCATAGGGTAGTCACATTGTTTTGCATATACAAGAAGCAAGTCTTCAACCAGATTGACTTACACTTAAAAAAATTCCCATAGCTTGCTCCAAATTTGGAACTTTGAGATAGGTTATAGAAATCATCATAACATAACTAAAGTATAGGCATCAAATCATCTTTGAAATTTTTTTTCCCTTTTGAGTGTACACACAAGTTTTCAACCAAACTATTATGCATCCATTAAAACATAAAGGATTGAGAAATTTGATTGAGTGCAATAACTATGATTCATGGATGTCTAGATGTGGCTAATCACTTCAATTTGTCCTCCTTATGTGGAGATTAATATTTTAGAACTTTTGGATGGTTTAAAATCCCAATTTCAACGAGGTATCCTAAAAAGGATCATGTTGCAAATGTTTAGAAAGATCTAATTTTCATTATTCAAAAAAGAAAAAAAAATCTTGTAGCCTATGATAGCTTTGATGTTTTCTAGGAAATCTAGATTTGAGTTATAATAGCTTATTGATATTTTTTATGACAAAAATAAGGTCTTTGGATTCACTTGAGGTGCTTGTTATCTCATTTAATTTCAAAGGTGGAAGCTAACTCTTCTATATGTGAGCTTATATTGATTTTGTTGATAATGGAACATTGAAGGGTTTTGTCTGGTGGTGCTTGGATAATTAATATATACTAGTTATATTGTGATTTTATGAGTAGTTAATGATTATTTTTATCACAATTACTTGGGTTGGATTGGTTTCTATTTAATTTTTATCATTTAGAAGAATATTAAGGGAATGTAGTTCATGCTCCTTCATTTTAGAATGTATTGAAGAGATCACCATCTATACATGATCAACAAAAAAAGTCTTCATCATGGTCAAATTCTCTTCAACAATAAAATGAAGTCTTAGAAACCTTGATAAAATTTGTGTGGCATCCTAAGTCATCATATTCAAAATGACCAATGGACTTATTGTTTGCAAATTATAATTTTTTGAGAGCTCTAAGTATTTCATAATGAATCTAAATGAAATATATCACTATCAGATAGCATTTCTTATTAACATTTCTTCAATCAAAATTCCAATTAGAGAGGATTCGTTTAGAAAAGGTCTATGATTATGTTGTTAATATTACTAAATTATTTTTCTTGGAAGCTAGAGAATAAAGTATTTTAATAGGGATCCTAGACCATGCCTCACTGAAAGAAAACATGAAATATTGGATGACAATTTATTGGTTGATGATATTGAGCTTCTCAATAAGAAGATTTGATGTTCACTCATCCAAAGATTACAACTACAAGGAAGCATATAAATTCCCTTGAATTTCTTTGTTGCGAGAGAATGTAGTGGGAAAGGATTGTACAATCAATCAGATTTGTTATTAAAATGAACTAATGTTTTAATATCTTATTATAAATGATGATGATGATGAAAATACAAAAGACACAAAATAATGAGATAAATCAAAAAACTAATTTACCTTGCATTTTACCTTTCAATCCCACAAATTGAGTCAAAGTGAATGTACCCAACTCCACTTGATTTGTTCTTTTGATTGCATTAAATTCCATATATGTGGTTTTCTCTCAAAAGTAACATAATCTTAACAATATTGAAAATATTTTGAAGGTAGTTGGGGATATATAATGAAGGATGAAGGCTTAAACAATTTATAGATTTTTGGTGGCTAGAAGGGACGATTGCTCAAGATGTAATGAGAGATGGAGGGCTAGGATTGAAGGAGAAGATGAGGGTTTAGCTTTGTGACAAGTGTCACAAGGTGTAGGCTTGAGAAAATGATATGTGGCATGGGGAAGAGGGCTAGGTGTGCTCACACATCTTGGTAAGAACAAGGAGTTGACAAGTGGATAAGGAATGGCAAGTGTAAGAGGGAGGAAACATAGGAGTGTGACATGTGGGAGAAAAGGAAAGTGTGGGGTGGATACACATGGGGAAGTGAATCTCACTCATGTGAGAAACCAATGGGAGGATTAGTCAAAGGATGAGGTGGAGGATGATGGTGACTTGTACATGCTCACACATGTGTAAGCATTTAAGAGGGTATCAACACTTATCACATCACTACAAATTTACATCTTGATCCATGTGGATGAATCAATGGTTAGAATCAAGTGAGGGTCTAGGTGAAATTTTAAATTGAAGAAAAATATTAATGAAAGTTAGGGAGGATTTATTTAATTAATCAGGTTTAGAAGAATTACTAAGTAGGGGTTAAGGTTGAGTTAATTAAATTAATGAACCCTTAGAAGAAGGGTGACAACATAATAAATTAAATATAATTTAATTAATTATGAGGATATATGATAATTAATAAAGTTAATTAATCTTAGGAATGAGATAAGGTGGTGAATTTAGGAATAATTAATTAATTAATTATAAAATAGGGAGTCAATTTTGGGGTTCCTATAATACATATTTGATATTATAATTTAAGTCATTTTATGACTTCAAAGTGAATTTGAAATTTCAAAATATTTTTAATATTTCAAAAATGGGTAGTTATGAAATAATTGTGAATTAGCTAGAAAAAAAAGAGAATTGTATATACAAAATCATTTCAATTGTAAAGAGTTATTTTTTTATTTGGGTTTTTCTTCTCAACACAACTATAAAGATATTGTAAGGATACTTTGTGCTTTGAATTTCAAAGATATTGAAGAATATTTCTGAACTTTGTGCCCTTATATTCTTTGTTGGTTGCATTTTCTTCATATATTCAACTTATAATATTTTCTTTGTGTTACTCTTGAACGTTTAGATGTACATGAAATGGGCACTTTGATTTTGAGGAAATTAGATGCATAATTTTGAACTTTGTGTAATTATCTTCTTTTCTTATTGTATATTATTCATATGTTTAATGTGTGATTGACTCCTTATAATTTATTTATATGTTGAAATGGTAAACTAATTATCATTTTTTCTTTTCCAAACATTGTATTCATGAAATGGGGAACTATGTTCCCATTAGTTGCTATACATTATTTCTTCGATTTACTTATTTTTCTTTGCACTTTTGTTTGAGAATATTATGTAAGCCTACCTAGAGCTTCTCCATGTTCTTTCCCTTTTCTCATTCTTGTGTTCCTTTCATACTTTTTGGTTAAAAGTACATAAAAACCAAAAAAAACTCATCATACAAGGGAGAGACCCCTTACAAATATAGAGGAAAATTGTCCAATAATAATTTCTTGAACTATTGTGAACATTTATCACTACCATTGGGAAATTCATGTTGATTTTAGAAAAATATCATTGTGACAAATTTGTTTACTAACACTTGGTGGGAGTTAAAGTGGTGCTAGTGAATTATAATAAGGTTTGGGCTCAAATTTTTAGAGATTGTTAATGCGCAAGGTGTTCATGTAAATGTGGTTGTTTTAGCATAAAATTTTCTTGTCTAGCCATTTTTTTGGGAGGGGAAAAGGTGGGGTTCACATGAGAAGTTAACCTAGGGATGGCAAAGTAAGGGGTAAACAAGGGTAAAAGGATCAACAACTTATGAAACATAAATGTGGAGGTTAGGAAATAGGATGGAGATAACAATTAAATATAAAGAGCCACTTTAGAAGCATAAAAAGGGGGAGGACAACATGGAAAAGAGGAAATGGAATTCACAAGAGATAACATAGGCTAGTGAAAATGTTTAAAATGTGAAAAAACACACAAGGGGAAGTTTTCTTAAAATTATGATAAATGTGTGATAAGCATATACAAATACTGTTATCACATTCTGCTCCCAACTTTAGTAGGCTTACAACTAATTAGGAGGAAATTTTCTAGATTCGAAAGAATATAGTAACAATAATAATTAAATATAAAAGATACAAGGATACCCAACATGAGATTTTTTATTTATTTTTATATTCACGGTTCTTGTGTAGGCTCATATTCCCTCTTCCTACAAAGAATCAAAGGAAAATGTAGTCAATATATGCTAGAAAAAATTAATATAGGCTACATGAATATAAATATTTGGGGGATGATCAACTACGCGTGGTCTTCAAGGTACATTGCTACCAGTTTTGCAAAGGCATTAAGCGGGTAATAGGGGATGAGATTCTCTATCCTTAGGCAAGGAGAATTTTCTTCCCTTCTTAAATGTTATCTATTTTTCTATCAAATATATTCAATTTGGCGCAATCTCTTCCATTGCTCAAAGTGATTGTCGATAAGGTTGTTAAGGATGGTTTTTTGGAAAACAATGGTCTGCAAAATGTAGTGCAGGGGTATGACCTTTGGAAGGGACAGGGGTACATTGGGGGACTTTTCCCTCGACAATTTTTGTTACACAAGAACGTATATACTTTGGTGTATGATTCCATAAAGAATACCCTTGAGATGCAAAGTTCGAGATTTTTACAACAATCCCTGGATAGACATGATGTGGAATTGCGTGAAGAGACGACAAAAAGGATAAGGACAAGGGTGAGCGCGATATTGGCTCTGCTTTCACATGAGCATGATGAAATTGTTCTCCCAGTTGCGGCCTCTCAAGACCCTATGGTTGTAGTGTGTCAAGCTTCTCAGGAGGTGCTGCCAAAGGACATTGCAAGTAGTGCACATTTCTAGAACCATGGTGTCATCCCCAATCTGAATGTAGTCCAATTTCAATAGGGTGGGTTTGAAGACTTAAAGGAATATCAAGATGAAAACGAAGTGCAGGTTGCTCAAATGGAGGAGTAATGGTGATGCATTAATCCAATTTTTCGAGTCTGCTTATTTTGAATTGTTAGTTTGGGAATAGTATAGAAAGGAATCCAATATGGGATGATATTATGAACTGTAAATTTTTTGTTGGGTGATAAAATTATATGTAGACAAGGTATTCAATCAACATTTTTGAGAGTTGAAACTCATTATCATTTTAATGTTTGGATGATAAATAGTAGATGTAAACTTTTGTACATGAAACTATTTACTTATATTAATGTATATAGGCATAATGTCTTTTGTCTCTAAAAAAAATAGAAAATATGACTAGACTAGAAGGCTACAGTGGCTTATGCAAAGAGTGACAAAATTAATATTTGAAAATAAAAATTTAATATAGTGGATGACCATGTAGATCATTTTAATTTTTTTTAGAAATTATAGGAGAAATCAATGGATATCCACTCCCTAAAGAAACTTAGGAAAATGTATCAGTGACCCACTAATAAAATTAGAAAGTGGATACATTGAAAACACCCTATTAGGAAGTTATAGATGATTCAAATAAAAAATAAAATATGGGGGCCATAACAATACAAAAAGGAAAAGATAAATACATATATTTTAGTTTTATTTATGTGGTGGGTTTGTGCAAGATCATGGGGGTACAAAAAGTGGTGATGTGAAAAAAAGGGTGTTTTTAACTTGATCAAAAATACAAAAATCCGCTTTGACTTTTTCTAGGCTCGAGTAGATAGTACATGGTGCCATAACAAACACCAAACCGAAACAGATATCCGTTCGAAATGAATATCCGTTTCGAAATAGATATTCGTTATGTTTAGGTTGGTTTTTTAAATTTGGTTGAGTCTAGGACTGACCACATATTTAATTTAATATATTATAATAGTCTTTTAATATAATTATAATAATGTTTTAATACAACATGTGGATATTTAATTTAATATATTATTATAATGCTTTTTAATTTAATATTATATAATAATATATGTAATATATTATAATATTATATTATATTATAACACTTATATAGTATTAAATATTATATAACACTATATTAGAATATATTAAATACAATACAATATAATAATATAATATTATATTATATTATATTATAATACAATATATTATACATAATATAATATATATCATATTATATTATAATATATTATACATAATATATATTATATTATAATATATTATATAATATCTTTGTATTATAATATAAAATAATATATGATTATCTTGCATATTGAAAAAAAATACCAATTATTAAAAAAAAGCATATGTATATAGTGGTCGAGTCCCAAACCCGACCAATTATTAGAAAAGCTACATAATGGAAATGGATATATGTTTCGTAATGGATATTTGTTTCATGTTACATAAAATCAAAAAAGAAAACTCGAGAGCTCATTTTTTCTACAGTCTCTAATTAGCTACGTGCGGGTTTTGCATTGAATGATTTGAATATCCATTTGGGAGTCCATTTTTTTGCTCAAATCAATCACAATTCAAAGGTATTTACGGATTTTAATGTTTTTCTTCAATTTATATTAGTTTTACAATTTTTTTTGTGAATTTTAATCAAAAATAATATTTTAATAGGTTTTTTTATTGCATTAAAATGATTGTTAATTTTTAAAAAAATTATCAATTAACAAGCTTAAGAATGGTTGATCCCAACCCCACTCAACATGAAAATGCTAACCCTCCTCAAGATGAAAACCCTCCAAATCCTTCTTCGTCATGACCAATGTTTTCAAACAAAAATGTGCCAACAATACATGAATCTATTCATAGAAATTTAGATCAATTGAGAAATGTATGTCAAATATATGAGACACTCCCTGAGCTATCAGATATGAAAAACACTTTAGAAACAATCATTTCAAATGTTGAAACTTTGGAAAATTAGCACAATAGGTTTGCACAGTGGTGAGAGGAACAAAGGCAATTTTATGCCAATGGGTTATAATATGATGAAATGAGGGCACTTGATATTGACAAAGCCCAATTAGCCTAGATATTCATCAATCCCAAAACAATACAACCCGTAAATGTGCAAAATCCAAATCTTTCAATTAAATGGTGCACACATAGAGACATGTCAACTAATTTCTAGAGATGTTGGTGGATGGTTTTTGATAAACCACCCAACAACAATTTTGATGTCCCTCAGTATTTTCTCTTTGATGTAGACCTAGGGTAGAGATCAACTTCAAATGACAAATACAAGATGTTCAACCCACAATCCGAAGCAAATTCAAAAGAACTTCACAAATCCACTTGTCAGGTACATTCTTTCTACCAGCAGTGCCAAACAGCTTCAAGGGACTTTTCACCTAGCTTTCCCAAAAGACTTTTCAATTAAATGATGGATTTAGACATCCATTAAGGACTGACACAACATACTTCAAGATCAAATATAACTCCTTTGGACCAGTTTAGGCTTCCAATACACTCACCATGGAAAAATTAAGGAAAAGAGGTCAATTTAACAAAGGAAGTACCCTTCAAACTTATCCAATCACCTTGAAACCTTGGGGAAGAAAATTAAATGGCCCAAAACCATAGAATCCACCACTATTTTGCACTTGTACGGTCATAAACACTCCAAACTAAAAAAACCTCCTTTTCTAAAGCAAAAACAAGGGTTTTGTCAAAATCTTCATTCCCAGGCTTGAATAAAAAAATCAATGGTCCAAAAACCTTTCGTAACGTCAGCCTTGACATTTTCAATGCTTACAAACTCAACTCCACCAATTTTTCATTGAAAAGCACTTCAAAACCATCACTTTTCAAGGGAAAAATGCATTTTCAGCCCTAGGGCATCACATATTCACCACAAAAACACTTTATTCTAATATAAAATGAATTAATACATCTAATCTAACATATTTCCTACCAATCCATTGAGTTACAGCATTAGACAGTGGGTGGATTGGTCAAAATCTCTTTTTTTGCCCTCAACCCCTTCACAAAGGAAAAAAATAGGGTACTTGCAGTAATTTTTGAATTTCTCTCACAAAAAAATGAATAAAAAATCCAAATCAAATGAAGATAAAATTAGACACATATACCCTCAATATCTGAAGATTTTAAGGCATCAGGAGACTGTACGGATCCGTACAACAGTAAACAAGTTCTGAAAAACTGTGAAAAATACAAAATTTGCTCCAAAAATGTGGTGTTTTATTGAATATGAGTTATTACAACCTTCAACAGCCCTTAATTTGAGCCTTGGAAGGCATTATAAAACATTTTAAACAAGTAACCACCCCCAACCAACCATCTTCACAACTAATTACCACTTTAAATGACTCTAATTTTGCAAATCAACACAAATTTGACAACATTTGCAACATTTTGTTTTTTTTGCAATTATTGAACTTTTAAGACTCTTAATACCTTTAGACACCTGAAATATGATCATTTAGACCTTATTTAACCCTTATTAAGACTTCTATACTCAAAAACAACAAAATCCCTTCATTCACTTATTTTGACAACAATGACAATTTTTGCAATTTTTCAAAGTTTTTTTACATATTTTGCAATGTCTTCATGGAACAAGGATAAGAACACCTTGAAATGACCTTTTGAACCTTTTGGAATCCTATTATTGACACCACAAGGTTTTGGTGCCTTTGCACCACTCTTAAAATTATATGATGAGTTTGTCCTAGGGAGGCATGTCAATTACTTTTGGTGTGTGTAGATGGATGCCACAGGATAGACCTAGAGCACACCGAGTCACCCCAATTCTTCCTGCTTTGCCCCGAATCTAGTACCTTACCCCAATATTTCTTTAGATGCAGGGAGTCAGAGCATTTTTTCCTTACATTCATTGAGTGTTCATTTGATCATGCAGATCCATCATGTTGCATAGCCACATGAAAGTGCATCCCATCATGATGGTGATGCACCTGATACATCCCATCATGATGGTGATGCACCTGATACATTAGCTCCTATTGGTACACCATCCTCTTTGGCACATATTTATGTGCCCTATTACTACATGACGTGCCAAAATTTATGTTTGGGTTTTCTTTGGTAGTCTAATGAGGCTCCCATAGACACATCCGACTATGAGTTACATTATATGTCAGATGTAGGAGTTGATAGAGCATGGAGTGGACCATTTCCAGGATAGACATCGACTGACAGAGATGATGTGGGAGCACTGGTAAGACTTAAAGTATTTTCATAGTGTGTTTTATCTAAATTATTTCATATTTTATAAGAGAAATTTGTACTAATATATGTTTATGTGCTGAAATCTTTAACAGTTGTTGTCAGAGGACCAAATTTCCCAAGTGCGGGAGGCTACACAATCAATAATTTCATTTGGCCTAGGGATTTAGTATATGGTATCAATTAAATTATTATTTAGATGTTAATTTTTGAAATCTATTATGTTTAAATACATGTACTACATAGATTGATAGTCTAATGTAATCTTGTATTTTTATGCAACAACCTGGTACTTTTACACCATGTTGACTGAGATTGACCTATTGGAAGAAGTTGCACAATAGGTATATGTTTTTTTTTATATTCTTGACATTATGATTTTATGTGCATGTGCATTTAAATTTTTCTACATTGTTGTTATTTTTTATATAGGAAACCATCTTAGCTGCTTCATCCACCATGAGCCCATCTAGTGTAGAAGCATCACAATAGGTATGTGTTTATTTTATATTGCAAATATTTACATTTAGATAGGAGTAGATATATTTTTAGTAAATATAATTATTTTTCAACAATTATATGTTATTTCATATCATTTAAAGTTTACCTGTTATAGTCCTCTGCCCAATTCAACAATGTGACAATTGTGGGACTATTTCTTTATACGAGGACTCTTGATCATCCTAAGGGGCAATCATATGTAGAATGTCTTGCAGAAAAGAGAGCAAGACTTGGGGTAAACAAGAATTGGATTTTTGATATAATATAGTTCAATATAGTGATTTTGATGTTAAATTCATAATTTATAAATTATACTATATAAGTTTCTATTTACTAGTCTATCTTGTCAACCATTCACATAATTAATCTAATTTTTGGTTTGAATTGTTATTGTGCAGGAAGCTTCAAAGAAACTAAGTTCTTTGAGGAGGCTCGATTTTGATGGTCTAGTACAAGATTAGAATTTGATATAGATTGATATGTATTTATGGTTTGATATGTCTTGAGATGGCATATATGCCACAATTTGTAAAACTTGTTCTGAGTAGGCATATGCCAAATTTGTATATGCACAAACATAATTATTCTATATTTTGATATATAATAATTGATATTCAATCTAATTTGTTCCTCGTGTGCATGTCTTTCTACTTTGAATCTTCAAAATGGAATGTTTAATTATTTTAGAATGGTTTAAAGTTATGATCAATAACAAGTTATAGATTAACAAAATTACATTTTAATATAACTTATGAATTACAATTGGTAATCCATCTATGTTAGAGTTCATTCATATTAAGGTTCACATACATTACATTCCATGAGACCACATTTCTTTGAGGAGTTTTTTCAAACAATTCACTATCTTTTCTATTGTATCACATTTTTCATACATGTCTACCAAAGCATTTTTATCAAACACTCAATTTGAGAATACACATGATTTTAAGCTCTCTTGAATGAATATACATTTGACATTATTTTATTTTTTGAACTCCTGTAATGAAGTGGGAAATTGATGTTTTTTCAAAAGAAGTTAAAATTAATGAAAAATGGTATGAGAAGCAATGCAACATTCATTCCATTAAACCTTCTACCTTGATAACATATAAAAGGTATAAAATCATCATGAAAAGAATCACTATCTTTCAACCATAGGAGTTTGATGCAACCTTCAAACAAATTCCTCACAATTGAACGAGATACATGCTCATTAGATTGTTCATGTGAAATCTATACAATAATCATGATCAACAATTAAGACATCACTCAACCATGATGCAACCATTAAAAAAACCAATTGAGTGTGATACAACCATTAAAAAAACCAAATACAACTCCATGACATGCATGTTAATTGACCTTCCACATGCAATTTGTATTAACGTAATGCACAATAATGAATGTTGCTAACCATAATGCATGAATAAGAAAACTAGGCATACTATATGGGCTTGATGCACACTAGTCATAATGCACACTTCACACAAAAGCAATAACACCCATATGATATTTTCATATATGTCAATCTACCTTCACCCACATCAAACTTGCTAGATCACAATTGTTTTCATATATGCTATTCAACCTAACACAATTGAGGTTTTGTATTTGGTAAAATTTGTGCAAGAAAATAAAGTGAGATGATGCTTAAGGTGGATTTGAAAAAATGAAGTCAAGTTATCCTAAGCATTGAAAAATATATCAAACAAAGGGATGTTGTTGTCCTAAGTGTTGAAATTGAAGCAAAACAACTAAAGACTAAAATTAACGACTTAAAAAGGGAATAAAAACAGAAGAATATTTTATCGTCAATGAAACGGAGGTTAGTATTCTCTAAAAACAATTTCAATGCATCTATATGGGTATGTTTAGGCTATGAATGGTCTTTTTTCAAACCCAAACATGCTGAAATAGTTCAAGCTACATTGGACCGACGATATCCCTTAAGAGTCAAAAGTGTAAAAAGACAGCAATCTTTGACGAGCTATTACTCAAAAACCATGTCACCTAGAAACAATCCGTTTGTGGTGATGAGATCACATAGAGCCCCTCTACAATAACCTCTCTTGGTTTTTGATATCTCTAAGGAATTTTTCTATGATGATGACTTTTCAGTTGAGGAAAAAGTTGTCAAATGCAAGTAGTGTAAAGTTGCAAAGTGGTGCAACTTTCATTCTGCAACTCGTACGACCAAACTGACTATTCCAACACATCTAGATGGGTATTTTTATACTAGAAATAGTCATCTTTTGCACCCAAACACATTGAATCACTCCAAGCTACGTTCAACAGACTTGATCCCTTAAGAGTCCAAAGTGAAAATGGTTGCAATATTTTACGGGCTATTACTCAAAAATCATGACACTTACAAAATATTTTTCTGAGGCTGCAAGATTGAATTAGGACCCTCTACAATAGCCTCTCTCAATTTTTAAAATCTTAGAGGTATTTTCTTGTGGTAATGATTTTTTCAGTTGAGAAAAAAGTTGTCAAATACAAGCAGTGTAAAGTTGCAAAGTGGTGCAACTTTTGTTGTACAACTCATACAACCAAACCGAGTGTTCCAACACATTCAGATGGGTACGTTTATTCTAGGAATGGTCATATTTCGCACCCAAACACGCTAAATCACTCTGCGCTATATTCAACTGGCTCGATCCCTTAAGAGTCCAAATTGCAAAATGATTGCAATCTTTGATGAGCTATTACTCAGAAACTGTGATGCTTACAAACGAATGAGCTATTACTCAGAAACTGTGATGCTTACAAACTCTTTATTTGAGACTACAAGATCATGTTGAGACCCTCTATAATAAATTTTCTTATTTTTTTCTATCTCAGAGGCATTTTCTCGTGGTGATGAGTTTTCAGTTGAGAAAAAAGTTGTCAAATACAAGTAGTCTAAAGTTGCAAAGTGGTGCAACATTCGTTCTGCAACTCATACAACCAAACCGACTGTTCCAACATGTCTGGATGGATATTTTTATACTAGGCATGGCCCTCTTTCACACCCAAACATGCTGAATCACTCTAAGCTACGTTCGACTGATTTGATCCCTTAAGAGTCCAAAGTGCAAAATGGATGCAATCTTTGATGGGCTATTACTCAGAAACTATGATGCTTACAAACTCTTTGTTTGAGCCTAAATAATTGCATTGTGACCCTCTATAATAACCTCTCTTTGTTTTTTATCTTGCGGGCATTTTTCCGTGGTGAAAAGCTTTTAGTTGATGAAAAAGTTATCAAATGCAAGCTGTGTAAAGTTTCAAAGTGGCACAGTTTTTGTTTTGCAACATGTATGACCAAAATAACTATCCCAACACATTTGGATGGGTACATTTATGATAGGAATGGTCCTCTTTTTCACCCAAACACACTGAATCACTCTGAGCTACGTTCAATCGACTCAATCCCTTAAGAGTCCAAAGTGAAAAATTGTTGTAATATTTGACGATATATTACTCAAAAATTATGACACTTACAAACTCTCTATTTGAGGCTACGAGATCATGTTGGGTCCCTAAATGATAACCTCTCTCATTTTTTGATATCTCTAAGGCGTTTGCTAGTGGTGACGAGTTTTTAGTTGATGGAAAAAGGGTCAGATGGATGCAATGTAAAGGTGTAAAGGGATGTAACTTTCATTCTAATCCTCATGTGACCAAACTAACAGTTCCAACACATCCAGATTGGTGGGTTTATGCTAGGCATGGTCTTGTTTCACACCCAAACACACTGAAACAGTTTGAGCTACATTGGATCATCGATATCCCTTAAGAGTCCAAAGTGCTAAAAGGAAAAAATATTTGATGAGCTATTACTCAAAAAATGTGTCACCTAAAAACAATCCATCTAAGGCTACAAGATCATATAGGGCCCCTCTACAATAACCTCTCTTGGTTTTTGATATCTCTAAGGTGTTTGCCCGCGGTGTCGAGCTTTCAATTGATGAAAAAAGAGTTAGATGGATGCAATGTAAAGGTGCAAAGGTTGAACAAATGAATTTTTTTTCCTAAGCTTCAAAAATATATCAAAAAAATGGATGTTGTTATCCTAAGTGTTTAAATTGAAGCAAAACAACTGAAGACTAAAATTAACTGCGTAGAAAAAGAATGAAACGATAAGAAAAAGATTTTATCTTCAATGAAAAGGAGGTTAGTTTTCTCTAAAAATAGTTCCAACACATCTGGATGGGTATGTTTAGGCTAGGCATGGTCCTATTTCGAACCCACACATGTCGAAACAGTACGAGCTACATTGGTTTGGTGATATCCCTTAAGAGTCCAAAGTGCAAAAAGGCAACAATCTTTGATGAGTTGTTACTCAAAAATTGTGTCACCTAGAAATAATCCATCTAAGGCTATGAGATCATATAGAGCCCCTCTACAATAACCTCTCTCAATTTTTGATATCTCTAAGGCATTTTCCCATGGTGATGACTTTTTAGTTGACAAAACATGTCAAATACAAGTAGTGTAAAGTTGCAAAGTGGTGTAACTTTCATTTTGCAACTC